>RXON01001595.1:0-22470 GCA_009667805.1 Leptobrachium leishanense
GAGCAACCCCCATATAATTTATTATCCCCCACACAGAGCAGACCCCATATAATTTATTATCCCCCACACAGAGCAGCCCCCATATAATTTATTATCCCCACACAGAGCAGACCCCCATATAATTTATTATCTCCCCACACAGAGCAGCCCCCATATAATTTATTATCCCCCACACAGAGCAGACCCCATATAATTTATTATCCCCCACACAGAGCAGACCCCCATATAATTTATTATCTCCCCACACAGAGCAGACCCCATATAATTTATTATCTCCCCACACAGAGCAGACCCCATATAATTTATTATCTCCTCACACAGAGCAGCCCCCATATAATTTATTATCCCCCACACAGAGCAGACCCCCATATAATTTATTATCTCCACACAGAGCAGCCCCCATATAATTTATTATCTCCTCACACAGAGCAGACCCCCATATAATTTATTATCTCCCCACACAGAGCAGACCCCCATATAATTTATTATCTCCCCACACAGAGCAGACCCCATATAATATTTGCTCTCATTGTAGCCCCTCCCCCACAGCAGGCCGGCGGCCATCTCATCATCTCCTGGTGATGAATGATCCATTCCATTACCTTCACAATCCTGCAAAAGAAGCACAATATAAAGGAGTGACCGGGTAGTTTTACTCACCATCACCAACTTGGCTCAGGTCTGCCTTCTGCGCCTCTGTGCCGGCCAAACACCTATTCACAGCTACGACCGCGCCTATTGTTTGCCTCCTCTTTGCATCATGTGACATCTCACACGACAGTCTTGCTGGGGGGGGGGGGTGGCACCTAGCAACGTGCCATTCCCAGCCGCGTGCTGTGCATCTGGGGGGCTCGCCGCATTGCAGGGGACGAGAATCGCTGCCAGACAAGATCCGGAATCCGACTCCAATACTGAAGCTTTTGATCAAGAAAGTGACCGATTCGAAAAGTTTTCAGATCGTTTTTCTCACTTCCGAATTGAATACACCCGGCGATTTGATTTGAATATCGAAGGTTTGCAGGTCCCGAAGTTCATGGGACCTGGGAGGGGGAGGGTCACTCCTTACACCCCGGCCACTTCATACAGCTAACACCCAATTTTATTATTAACCTAAAAATAACAATAATGAATGTAACGCCCAATCATAATATTACATTCATTATTGTTATTTTTATAGTAACGCCCAATCATAATATTACATTCATTATTGTTATTTTTATAGTAACGCCCAATCATAATATTACATTCATTATTATTTTTATAGTAACGCCCAATCATAATATTACATTCATTATTATTTTTATAGTAACGCCCAATCATAATATTACATTCATTATTGTTATTTTTATAGTAACGCCCAATCATATTATTACATTCATTATTGTTATTTTTATAGTAACGCCCAATCATAATATTACATTCATTATTGTTATTTTTATAGTAACGCCCAATCATAATATTACATTCATTATTGTTATTTTTATAGTAACGCCCAATCATATTATTACATTCATTATTGTTATTTTTATAGTAACGCCCAATCATAATATTACATTCATTATTGTTATTTTTATAGTAACGCCCAATCATAATATTACATTCATTATTGTTATTTTTATAGTAACGCCCAATCATAATATTACATTCATTATTGTTATTTTTATAGTAACGCCCAATCATATTATTACATTCATTGTTATTTTTATAGTAACGCCCAATCATAATATTACATTCATTGTTATTTGTATGGTAATACCCAATCATAATATTACATTCATTGTTATTTGTATGGTAATACCCAATCATAATATTACATTCATTGTTATTTGTATGGTAACACCCAATCATAATATTACATTCATTGTTGGTATTTTTATAGTAACGCCCAATCATAATATTACATTCATTATTGTTATTTGTATGGTAATACCCAATCATAATATTACATTCATTGTTATTTGTATGGTAACACCCAATCATAATATTACATTCATTGTTGGTATTTTTATAGTAACGCCCAATCATAATATTACATTCATTATTGTTATTTTTATAGTAACGCCCAATCATATTATTACATTCATTGTTATTTGTATGGTAATACCCAATCATAATATTACATTCATTGTTATTTGTATGGTAATAATAAGATTGGGTGTTCCATTCATTATTGTTATTTTTATGGGAATAATAAGATTGGGTGTTCCATTCATTATTGTTATTTTTATGGTAATAATAAGATTGGGTGTTCCATTCATTATTGTTATTTTTATGGGAATAATAAGATTGGGTGTTCCATTCATTATTGTTATTTTTATGGTAATAATAAGATTGGGTGTTCCATTCATTATTTTTATGGTAATAATAAGATTGGGTGTTCCATTCATTATTGTTATTTTTATGGTAATAATAAAATTGGGTGTTCCATTCATTATTGTTATTTTTATGGTAATAATAAGATTGGGTGTTCCATTCATTATTTTTATGGTAATAATAAGATTGGGTGTTCCATTCATTATTGTTATTTTTATGGTAATAATAAAATTGGCTGTTCCATTCATTATTGTTATTTTTATGGTAATAATAATATTGGGTGTTCCATTCATTATTGTTATTTTTATGGGAATAATAAGATTGGGTGTTCCATTCATTATTGTTATTTTTATGGTAATAATAAGATTGGCTGTTCCATTCATTATTTTTATGGGAATAATAAGATTGGGTGTTCCATTCATTATTGTTATTTTTATGGGAATAATAAGATTGGGTGTTCCATTCATTATTGTTATTTTTATGGGAATAATAAGATTGGCTGTTCCATTCATTATTGTTATTTTTATGGGAATAATAAGATTGGGTGTTCCATTCATTATTGTTATTTTTATGGGAATAATAAGATTGGCTGTTCCATTCATTATTGTTATTTTTATGGTATCCTATTGATGCTGGGAGTGGGCCGGCGTTTTTGTGCTTTTCATCCTGTATGATGAGCAGGTTTGTTCTGAGGCTCTGTCTGACGCTAACCCTTGCCGGACACGTCACTCACGGAATGACTCCCTCTCCTGTTGTTTTCCAGGCCTGGTGGAGGGTTGTATGGAATCGACAGCATGCCGGACCTTCGCAAGAAGAAGCCCATTCCACTGGTTAGCGATCTGGTAAGGCTCCATCGCTTCTGAATGCAGATTCACTTCGACTCTGGGTTAATTTGGCCGGAGAAGCGTTAGGGCCATGTTTAATTAGTGGTTTCCAGCCATTTCTTCCTCACTGGGTCATTGGTTGCTTCAACGCTTTGTACCGAATGGGCAATGCCACTTTTTTTTTTTTTTTTTACACAAAATTTCACTTATAGCCCCCTTTTTGTATTTTTGAGATATTTGCGTATAATATTGAGATATTTTGTGGACCCAAGTCTTATGGGCATTTTATAAAGGGTTCTTAATGATATTGTCCCCTGTCACATGATGTCCGGGATAGGATTTTCCGCTTGTGGTGCCACGTTGGTGCCCAACAAGTTTTTGGGTTGTAGAGCATTTCCGATAATGGATACACGCAATGTAATAATCTTCCGCCAGCCCAGTGGACGGCATGCATACCAGCGAGCGTTCTGGATTTGCAACCATCCTGATTCCAGTGTATGTGAGTCAAGGTTCCTCGGAACATTAGCGATAAGGCACCAAGTGCCTCTCCTGAGCAGCCTTGGCTTCTGTGGGTCATACAGTGACTCCCTCCATGAATGTCAATGTTCCTGCTGTGTTTTCTCTGTTTAATTAACATTTTGTGATTCTCTCACTTGCCGTCACTCCTTTTCTCCAGGCTATGGTAAGTGGTGGTCTCTCCGGTGCCCCGGTGCAAGATCTAACATCCTTTCCCTCTCCCTCGCCCAAACCCCTCTCCCCTTTGGCTGTCCGATCGCCATCTCCGCTCATGTCCATCACGGAGTTAATGGAGCTTTGTGCTTCCTCACCCGCCTCGCCCCACTGAAATGAACATGTAACTGGTGACAGCCTCTCGCTCGGAGTTCTCGCATAATATTTTGCTGATGCTTTTTTGTTTGTTTTTGAGCTAGTGGTGAGGTGTAGGTGATCTATGACCTCTCGGTACCTGGAGACCCTTGCAGGTCTTCATGGGATTGATGGGTCGGGGTGGAATACGTCAGGGATTAGGCGGGCCTTAAACCCAACCCCTGGGTATGTTCACACTTTCAAAGTGTAAACCAACGCAAAAAATATGTATTTTTCCTTTTTGATTGGTTCTGGAGGTTGTGATGTCACGGCACAGTATTTACACACGTGCTCAGTGTTTATATAAAAGCAATGGAGCCTGAGAATAAAAAGGTCTCCCTCATCCCCTTCATTTTAAACGCTTACCCCCGTCTATGTGGACTAGACTTGTACACAACGGTCTTTTTTTTTTTTTTTTTTTTTCATTTCGGAATCTTTCGTCCCTTTTTTTTTTTTTTTTCGTTTCGGGTGATTTTGGTCCATTTTAAACAGTTTTTTTTCAGGTCGTTCGATATTTCACCGCGATTCGTAATTTCAAACTGATCCGAAATATCGGATTGCCCGATATCGTTTTCAGATCACTTCGGTTATCGGGTCCTATAATTTTGGATCGGATCCGAATGAATCATTGAAACGCTGTTTACAATAAACTATTGAACGAAAACTTTAAAAAAAAGTTAGGAAACCTAAAATTTCACCCAAAAAGTCCCGAAAAATGCCCAAAAAAACCCTAAAAAATAAAATAAAATGGCTTATTGCTGCAAGTGAAAAAAATAAACAGTTTAAGAAATATTTTATAAAAACGGGGATTTTTATACCATTTAAACCTATAGGCGAATCCTAGAACTTGCGAAGTTAAGAAAATCCCCGTTGTTATTACTTTGAAATCATTTTGTTCCATTTTTTTTTTTTCGCTTTGTGTCATTTTCATTCAGTTTTTCTCGCTTTGGAACAATTTATTCCGCTTCGGGTCACTTTTAGTACGTTTTTCTAGTTTCGGGTAATTTTCGATCTGTTTGATATCCTTTCGGATCAATTTTGAATCGTTGATCATTTTTGAATTATCGTTTCGGATAATTTTCGAATTGTTTATCGTTTCGGATCATTTTCGAATTGTTTGTCGTTTCGGATAATTTTTAAATTATCCGATCATTTTTGAATCGGTAAACTATTCGAAAATGATCCGTAACGATAATCGATTCAAAAATGATCCGAAACGATAAAAGATTTGAATATCATTTTGGATCATTTTCTTATCGTTTCGGATACTTTCTCGAATCGTTTATCGTTTCGGATAATTTTTGACTCTTTTTGATATAATTTCGGATCATTTTTCGAAAAGTTAATAGTTTCGGATTATTCTCGAATCGTTTATCGTTTCGGATCATTTTCGAATTTTCTTCGAATCATATTTTCGGATCAGTCATAATATGGGATGGCCAATATTGCGTTTTTCGGAAATGATAAAAACGAAAATACAGATCTCGGACGAAAACAAAATTATGATGATACGAAATGCACATGTCTAATGTGGACTTGAGGTCTGTGGTGTTAAGGATGAATAAGGAGAGGGCCTTGAGGGGAATCTCTTAATGCCCTCATGGATATAAAATCCCCCAGTGTGTCGTACATGACATCAGCCATTCAGTCTATACCCCTTGGTTGGTGCGACTACGTGTAAGCTTCAGTCATTCACTCCGACAAGCCACATCATTCACTGTCATGGCTGTCCCAGAGTTCAGAAGCCCCCCATGTTCATTATACTCCTTGATGGGCTTTGTATATGATTCCCCCCCCAACCCTCATTCAGACATGCATACCACCAATCCTTACCTGATCCCCATCCCCTGCTGTACCCACATGCCAGAGTCTTCCCTAGGTGAAAGCAACATCTCACCCGCTCCTATATTACCGCAATACACAGACCCTGTGTTCTGGGCACCATACAGGACGCATGGCATGTGTGTATACCACCAGCCCACTCGGGATGCCCCCTCCTCTCCCATAGAGCATCATTTCAGAGTTTCGCCCGGAGTACGCAGTATTTTGCTTTATTTTCTAAGATTCCTTTGCCATGTTTGTTGTTACTTTTGTTGCACAGTACTTTTCTTAGAATTTGCTCTTCACCTGTAGATGCTTAAGACTCGTTGACTGGTTTGATAGCTCAGTGGTTAGTGCTCCTTCTATACCCAATAGATGGTGAACAGCAAAATTTGCCTCTTTCCCAGTATCTGCCAAGTGGATTATGACTTCAAAATGCCCAGGTCATAACCTAAGGAGCCCATCATATCCTAAAGTGATTTGGATAATCTGGGACCTTTAATGTACACAGAGAACCATCTCGACAGCCAGTAGTGTAGGGATCTCAAGCTCCGGCCCCCCAGATGTTTATTGCCTACAATTCCCAGAACTCACTGACTGCAATAGATGGCTAGAGAATCATGGGAGGTGTAGTTCCGAAGCATTGATGGGGCCAGAGTTAGAGATCCCTGCAGTAGAGGTTGTTCTCATTTTGGTGGTACCTCATTCTAGATCCCCTTTTAGGTGTGTGTGTGTTGTTCCAGTAAGGAAAGGAATGAATGGTCTTCTCTTCAGTAACAAGTTGTCTTCTTTATAGTCCCTGGTCCAGTCTCGGAAAGCTGGCATCACTTCTGCAATGGCTACTCGAACTTCTCTCAAGGACGAAGACTTGGTAAGGACCTTCTCCACTTCCTGTTTGAGCGTTTCGTGCTGTGTTTCTTGGTGAAGTGCTTTGTGTGGTTTTAACATTTGTCATCTACCACCACCCTCGCGTCCAGAGTGTTTCACTGTGGAGTCTGTGTGTTGTTTTCTTTCTGAAGGCTTTCTATAAATTCGTTGGCCATGGTAGACCTTTGTTGTTTATTGACAGCTACGGTCTTCCTCCACATAAGCCTAAAGTTGGACAAAAGCCAAGCACAATATGTTGGGCCTACTCCTGGTTTTTGAAGACATTCTAAAAGACCTGTTTTCATTCGTTTTGGTCTGTACTCTTTTGTCTCCGGTTTTGTTGGGTTTCCGTGTCTTTGTACTTTAAAGCTTTCTTGTGGTTAAACTCTACCCCGTACTTAGGACAACTTTGTTGACCCAATTAGTCATCTACTTTATTTTTATCCCTCTCCCACAATCCCCTCTGTTCATACAGCGTTTGCCCCCGTAAACCTTATTTTGGGTTTCATAGTTGACGTCACATGGAGTTGAGCACAGGGAGGTCTTTACGCGTCTCATGGACGATGGACACAATGAAGATGATGGACAAATTTAGATGTTTTCAGATGTCTTACTTGTTGTCTTATGTTAGAGTTAATAGAATGATTTTTCTGTGGATACCGACGATAAACTCGGTCCACGACACTAGAAATCTGCCTGAACCGGAATGTATAGATGTACGGTGCTTACGACACTGGGTACAATCCAAAACCTGACAAGAGCACCAGACCTTCCAATGCTGGGTGGGCTTTTAATGTGGAGGAAGGTAAAGTACCGGCTCGGTAAAGGCTGTGGTTACAGCCAAGATGATAACATCGGACAACGGAAGCCGCAATCCAGCTACGTGCGAGTATAAAAAAGCATCTTTGACAAAATACTCAAGGAGTGGCCATAGACAACTAGACCAAGTAATGGGGAACCATTGTCCTTGTATATCCGCGTGGTGACATTTTGTGTGCTCCATCTTGCAAAAGTAAATCAGTTAAACCTAGAGATCATCAAGTAACAAGGTACAGTGTCCACTCAGTGTTTTGCATCCCGTATGTACAGAAAAAGCGTACGTTGTATATTAAAAAAAGGTTGGTTATGGGAGCGCAGGGCTAGGAGCATCGGAACGAGGTGTTGTCCTGGCCCCTGGGGGGGACGTTCCTCCGAGCCTCCGCTCTGTGCCCCACATCAATGCCTCACGCAGAAATAGATAAATCATCCATGGCCACCAAATAGCATAAATTGGTCACATATTGGTTATACCAAGGAGATATAAGTGTAGCTCCTCCAACCCTCATATTTTCTCTACCAAAATGTTGCCTCCTTCCACATTAAATGCCCACCCAGCATTGGAGCATCTGGTCCGCTTCTCATTTTATAGTTTTGTCCCATGGATACTGTAACATCAGCTCTTGGTGGGGGATTCTTTGTTGTGGTCAGACCTCTGCTCCCGGATTATGGCTCCTCTTGTAAAGTGTATAATCCTGTTGCAATCCCATCCAGTCATTACTATCTCAGTTTTGGTGCTGGAGGTTCTCAATGTACAACATCCACTGGAGCTGCCGAATTGTTTCTACAAGTAGAGTGAATTGTTGATGGGTCCCTCAGATGGAGAATATTACATTTCTTGGTGTGCCCTTCCACTTTGGCTGATTTTGTGCCAGATTGTGGTCCTTACGATGGTAACTGCATGGGTGAGGTGGCATCATCAAGGGAAGGCGTGTGTTATGACTTCTCCTCCCTGTGTTTCAGAAATCTCACGTGTACAAGAAAACGCTACAAGCCTTAATCTATCCCATCTCCTGCACGACCCCTCACAACTTCGAGGTGTGGACTGCCACGACACCCACCTATTGCTACGAGTGCGAGGGGCTACTGTGGGGCATCGCCCGACAAGGGATGCGCTGCTCAGAGTGCGGGGTCAAATGCCACGAAAAATGCCAAGACCTGCTGAATGCCGACTGCTTGCAGAGTAAGTACGACGGGGTTTCGTTTCATTGGGTTTCCAACAGCATGGTTGGGTGGGCAACGGATAAAGGGGACGCTCTTCATGGTTGGTGGAACCATTGGGAGATGAAATGTTTTGTCTCGTGTCTGTGTGTCCCTGGTCCTTTTATAACTAGACTATCTTTTTTTACGTTGGGGTGGGACATTCTGTGGATACGAAGGACTTCCCATAAGTCCACATGTCCCAAGTTGATGAAGGTCATTCCTGTTGGGGATCTTCTGTTGGTTTTGTTGTGGTGGTTTGGGGAAGGGGTATTTCTTTGCTCTCCAGGCTATGATTCACATTGATGAAGGGGACGTAAACACTTCTCTCGGGCTAAATAATAAATATGAAAGCTGTACACGTAGGAGGCCTTCCAGCTGTGTCCACATCTTAAGAAAATGACAGGGTCGCAGAGGCTACTGTTCTTCTCACCTGGTGGTGACCATTATCCAATCCATTTGCCCGCTGCATGCTTTATGTAGGATTATGGTGTCATTTCCCCCTCTGTGTTAATCGCCGTGCAGGCCGTGCTGTACCTCGATTTTTCTGCGTAGTTTTGTGTCGGCGCGGCGCTCTGCTGCTCCATACGAAAACAATCCAGAACAAACAGTCAAATGTCAAGGGTATCGCTCGAGTGGTATGCGTCATCCAGCCCGGTGGTGTTCAGCTAGAATTCAGCAATGTCTGATACACTGGGTGTAATGTAACTTTATAAAACCATAGAAAGAACTCTTGGTTTCCTGAACCCATGGGACCCTTGCGTAGCGTAGGATCGGCAAATTGCGCAGCACTACTGGACTCACGCACTTTACATACACAAGCTCTGTAGCGCCTACGCAGAGCGATGGATCGGAGCTGCACGCGCATGCACAGATCTGATCCATCGCTGCCTGAGATCGCTCGCTACAGCGATTGGTCTCAAAGGGTGATGTCGACCTCTCCCTGTGTGTGACATCACTAGTGACAGATCTGGTGACCAGCAGGTGGGAAATTCAAAATCCCGGCTGCTGGTGAGGCTGGGTTGGGTGGAGGAAATTCCTCTGCTTCACCCAGCTTTTCTGCCAGATTGGGGGAGCATGGGGTGATACATCTTTCTTTGTGTGAGTCTGCTAGACTCTCAGCTTGGTGTCTGACCTTTTGGTGGTTCTACAAGACCTTTCTTTCCCCTCTAAGCCTTTGGGTCTGTATCTGGTCTCCTGCGCTATCAGCTGGAATGTCTTCATTTCAGGGGCCGCAGAGAAGAGCTCAAAGCATGGAGCGGAGGATCGGACCCAGAACATCATCATGGCCATGAAAGACCGCATGAAGATCCGGGAGAGGAACAAACCAGAAATCTTTGAAGTCATCAGAGATGTCTTCAGCGTGGGCAAGGTCGCGCACGCTCAGCAGATGAAGACGGTGAAGCAGAGCGTCCTGGATGGGACGTCTAAATGGTTGGCTAAGATCACGATCACCGGTAATCTAATTTGTAGATCGCAGCATGTCAACATATCATCCAAATCCCACAGCGCGGCCGCCAGGCGTGACTCCGTGACCTCCCATGTGTCTTCAGTCTGACTGCTCCTCATCTTGATAATTTTCCACTGTTTGCTCGAGTTTGTCTAAGACACGGCTGTCAAACTCACGGCCCCTCAGATGCTGGTGACCACAACTCTCAGAATCCTTTCAGTGCAACAGACGGCCAGAGAATCATGGGAGTTGTAGTTCAGAAGCATCGGGGGGGTGGTGGACTTTGACAACCCTGCTTTAAGGTTCAAACAAATGATTTGCATTGCTTGGGCACAGCAGATGCTCAGCATGATCAGAAAGCTGAGTGTCCGTTCCTCATGGGCGGAGCTATGTGCACATCACACATTCTGATAGGTTACCTGCCTTTTTCTCTGGATCATCATGTTTTCTATTTGGAAATCATTTCCAAAAGGCTTCGTTGTGATGATATTTACACAATGGCTTGGTTACAGAACCGATTTGGGGCCCCTTCCAGATCGGAGCCTTTTTGGTAGCTCTTGGTATACACGGCGCTGGAAGGGGTGTTCTACCTTTTAAATCATTTCCCCGGTAAAAAAAGCACTTTCCTGCTTTTCCAGTTATTGTTTATTTCCTTTAGCCAGTTTTCTTGCCGGTGAAGTCGCATGACCGCGCACTGCAGATACTTAGCGGAGGAGTGAAGCCGCGGCGTCGGGATGGGGTCGTCCTCAGACTCTGCTTTTAATGACAATAAAGCCAAGAAATAAATAATGGCTGTAAATTAGGATAATGAATTGATTGGGGGAGGGGGTGTAATAAAAAAAAACCCCACGGAAATCCATTCTAACGCGGCGACGTCGTTCTATTAAAAGGAATAGTAACGGTGTGTTTGTGCTTCCAGTGCTCTGCGCCCAAGGTCTGCAGGCCAAGGACAAAACGGGCTCCAGTGATCCCTACGTCACCGTGCAGGTGGGGAAGACGAAGAAGAGAACGAAGACCATCTTCGGCAACTTAAACCCAGTGTGGGAGGAGAAATTCCACTTGTAAGTTTGTGATATTCTCATTCCTCCGCTATACATTCACACCCTGAACCAGTCCCTGGTGAGCGGCCTTCACCCAGAGCACACATACATTAACCCTCTCATTCCTCCGCTATACATTCACACCCTGAACCAGTCCCTGGTGAGCGGCCTTCACCCAGAGCACACATACATTAACCCTCTCATTCCTCCGCTATACATTCACACCCTGAACCAGTCCCTGTGAGCGGCCTTCACCCAGAGCACCGATACATTAACCCTCTCATTCCTCCGCTATACATTCACACCCTGAACCAGTCCCTGTGAGCGGCCTTCACCCAGAGCACAGATACATTAACCCTCTCATTCCTCCGCTATACATTCACACCCTGAACCAGTCCCTGTGAGCGCCTTCACCCAGAGCACACATTACATTAACCCTCTCATTCCTCCGCTATACATTCACACCCTGAACCAGTCCCTGGTGAGCGGCCTTCACCCAGAGCACACATACATTAACCCTTTCATTCCTCCGCTATACATTCACACCCTGAACCAGTCCCTGTGAGCGGCCTTCACCCAGAGCACAGATACATTAACCCTCTCATTCCTCCGCTATACATTCACACCCTGAACCAGTCCCTGTGAGCGGCCTTCACCCAGAGCACACATACATTAACCCTCTCATTCCTCCGCTATACATTCACACCCTGAACCAGTCCCTGGTGAGCAGCCTTCACCCCGAGCACAGATACATTAACCCTCTCATTCCTCCGCTATACATTCACACCCTGAACCAGTCCCTGTGAGCGGCCTTCACCCAGAGCACACATACATTAACCTCTCATTCCTCGCTATACATTCACACCCTGAACCAGTCCCTGGTGAGCAGCCTTCACCCCGAGCACAGATACATTAACCCTCTCATTCCTCCGCTATACATTCACACCCTGAACCAGTCCCTGTGAGCGGCCTTCACCCAGAGCACCGATACATTAACCCTCTCATTCCTCCGCTATACATTCACACCCTGAACCAGTCCCGGTGAGCGGCCTTCACCCAGAGCACACATACATTAACCCTCTCATTCCTCCGCTATACATTCACACCCTGAACCAGTCCCTGGTGAGCAGCCTTCACCCCGAGCACAGATACATTAACCCTCTCATTCCTCCGCTATACATTCACACCCTGAACCAGTCCCTGGTGAGCGGCCTTCACCCAGAGCACAGATACATTAACCCTCTCATTCCTCCGCTATACATTCACACCCTGAACCAGTCCCTGTGAGCGGCCTTCACCCCGAGCACAGATACATTAACCCTCTCATTCCTCCGCTATACATTCACACCTTGAATGAGTCACCGTAGACATGGAGGGCGCTGCTCTATTATAGAGGTTAATGTTATATATGGAGGTACGTGTTGTTATAGGTGGGGGGGGCTCTATCCTGTCGCGACGCTCCGCTGCTTCGTATTGCGCGCACTTGTCCGCCCCGGGCCGCGCACATGACGTTAAACACAGCCTTTCACCCGGGTGTAATAACTGTCATTATGCGCCGTGATGCGCCACAATCTGCCTTTGTCTTTAGCTCCAGCTATTCGTGTCGTTATTGTGTTAATGATTCACTGCGCAAAAACCCTAAAAGTGATCCTGAAATGTATACTCTGCAAGTGTTATCACCCGTCCCTGTATAACACCGCCGCCACATGAGACCCGCGTCCCTGTATAACACCGCCGCCACATGAGACCGCGTCCCTGTATAACACGCGCCACATGAGACCCGCGTCCCTGTAGAACACCGCCGCCACATGAGACCCGCGTCCCTGTATAACACCGCCGCCACATGAGACCCGCGTCCCTGTATAACACCGCCGCCACATGAGACCCGCGTCCCTGTATAACACCGCCGCCACATGAGACCCGCGTCCCTGTAGAACACCGCCGCCACATGAGACCCGCGTCCCTGTATAACACCGCCGCCACATGAGACCCGCGTCCCTGTAGAACACCGCCGCCACATGAGACCCGCGTCCCTGTAGAACACCGCCGCCACATGAGACCCGCGTCCCTGTAGAACACCGCCGCCACATGAGACCCGCGTCCCTGTAGAACACCGCCGCCACATGAGACCCGCGTCCCTGTATAACACCGCCGCCACATGAGACCCGCGTCCCTGTATAACACCGCCGCCACATGAGACCCGCGTCCCTGTAGAACACCGCCGCCACATGAGACCCGCATCCCTGTATAACACCGCCACCACATGAGACCCGCCTCCCTGTAGAACACCGCCGCCACATGAGATCCGCCTCCCTGTAGAACACCGCCGCCACATGAGACCTGCGTCCCTCTATAACACCACCGCATGCGAACACTGTCCCTGTATAACACCACCGCATGCGAACACTGTCCCTGTATAACACCACCGCATGCGAACCGCGTCCCTGTATAACACTGCCGCATGCGAACCATGTCCCTGTATAACACCGCCACATGTGAACCGCGTCCCTGTATAACACCGCTGCATGTGAGCCTCGTCCCTGTATAACACGGTCACATGCGAACCGCGTCCCTGTAATAAAACCGCCGCATGCGAACTGCGTCCCTGTAGAACACCGCTGCATGCGAACCATGTCCCTGTATAACACAGCCACATGTGAACCGCGTCCCTGTATAACACCGCTGCATGTGAGCCTCGTCCCTGTATAACACCGTCACATGCGAACCGCGTCCCTGTATAAAACCGCCGCATGCCAACTGCGTCCCTGTAGAACACCGCCGCATGCGAACCGCAACCCTGTATAACACAGCCACATGTGAACCGCGTCCCTGTATAACACCGCTGCATGTGAGCCTCGTCCCTGTATAACACCGTCACATGCGAACCGCGTCCCTGTATAAAATCGCCGCATGCCAACTGCGTCCCTGTAGAACACCGCCGCATGCGAACCGCAACCCTGTATAACAACGCCGCATGTAAACCGCGTCCCTGTATAACGCTGCTGCATGTGATCCGCGTCCCTGTATAACACCGCCGTTTGTGAACCTCATTCCTGTATAACACCGCCGCCGCATGTGACTCGCATCCCTGTATAACACCGCCGCCGTATGTGAACCGCGTCCCTGTATAATGCCACCGCATGTGAATGTCCGTAGGTGATCGGGCGGATGGGGAAAAGGGCGGATAGGCGATGGGGCAGGAAGACGGGAGAAAGGGTGGATAGGTGATGGGGCAAGTGTGACGGGAAAGGGAGGATAGGTGATGGGGCAGGCAGATGGGGGAAAGGGAGGATAGGTGATGGGGCGGGCAGATGGGGGAAAGGGAGGATAGGTGATGGGGCAGGCAGACGGGGGAAAAGGTGGATAGGTTTTGGGTCAGGGGAAAGGGTGGATCGGTGATGGGATGGGCTGGCGGGGGGAAAAGGTGGATAGGTGATGTGGCAAGCTGACGGGGAAAGGGTGAATAGGTGATGGGGCGGGCAGACGGGGGAAAAGGTGGATAGGTTTTGGGTCAGGGGAAAGGGTGGATCGGTGATGGGATGGGCTGGCGGGGGGAAAGGGTGGATAGGTGATGGGGCAAGCTGACGGGGGAAAGGGTGAATAGGTGATGGGGCGGGCAGACAGGAGAAAGGGCGGATGGGTGATGGGGCGAGCAGACGGGAGAAAGGGTGAATAGGTGATGGGGCGGGCAGACGGGAGAAAGGGCGGATAGGTGATGGGGCGGGCAGACGGGAGAAAGGGCGGATAGGTGATGGGGCGGGCAGACGGGAGAAAGGGCGATAGGTGATGGGGCGGGCAGACGGGAGAAAGGGTGGATAGGTGATGGGGCGAGCAGACGGGAGAAAGGGCGGATAGATGCTGGGGCTGGGCAGACGGGAGAAAGGGCGGATAGGTGATAGGTGGGCAGACGGGAGAAAGGGCGGATAGGTGATAGGGTGGGCAGACGGGAGAAAGGGCGGATAGGTGATAGGGTGGGCAGACGGGAGAAAGGGCGGATAGGTGATAGGGTGGGCAGACGGGAGAAAGGGCGGATAGGTGATAGGGTGGGCAGACGGGAGAAAGGGCTGATAGGTGATGGGGCATACAGACGGGGGAAAGAGAGGATAGGTGATGGGGCGGGCAGACGGGGGAAATGGTGGATAGGTTTTGGGACAGGGGAAAGGGCGGATAGGTGATGGGGCGGGCTGCCGGGGGAAATGGTGGATAGGTTTTGGGACAGGGGAAAGGGCGGATAGGTGATGGGGCGGGCTGCCGGGGAAAAGGGTGGGTAGATGATGGGGCGGGCTGACGGAAAGGGCGGATAGGTTTTGGGACGGGGAAAGGGCGGATAGGTTTTGGGACAGGGGAAAGGGACGATCGGTGATGGGGCGGGCAGGCGGGGAAAAGGGTGGATCGATGATGGGGCGGGTGGACGGGGAAAGGGCCGATAGTGGATGGGGCTGGCAGGCGGACGGGGGAAAGGGACTTCTGAAATCCTATGCTTAAAGCTATCTGGATCTCCGTGCCATGTGATCTGGTTCCATACAAAGCCCTGATCCTTCCCCGGCTTCTGCAAAAGCTCCTGGCTATTGAAATAGCCCCCCTATCTGTGTAGAAAGTTTAAGGTGTTCTGCAGCAGCTGATTGCCTCTTTTGGGTCACCTGACCCTTTTTGTTCCCTGTGGTTTTTAGATGGTTTTCACCCCAAATCATAAATCTGCGGTGCTGTCTGGGTATGGTGGGGTTCGTTTTGTTCCTTGGAGACGTCTCCTGTGGACTCCCTGTATACCTGTCACGGTGTTGTATATACAGGTTCCAGAGCTCTGCGCCTCCCTTTTAATGAGACGTTTTTCCAATTCCGTGTTTTATTTGTGCAGCGAGTGCCACAACTCATCAGATCGGATCAAGGTGCGAGTCTGGGACGAGGACGACGATATCAAGTCCCGGGTGAAGCAGAGGCTGAAACGCGAATCGGATGATTTCCTGGGACAGACCATCATCGAAGTCCGTACTCTGAGCGGAGAGATGGACGTCTGGTACAACCTAGGTGAGCTGGCGTCCCCTTCATTCACAAAGCGTGTCATCTTTATACAGTCACCGCATTCTAGAACAGGGCTCTCAGACTCTGGCCCCCTCAGATGTTGATGGTCTACAGTTCCCAGATTTCTTCTAGTGCAACAGATGGCCGGAGAGTCATGGAGTTGTAGTTCAGAAACATCTGGGAGTTTGGGCGTGTGACCCCCCTGCTCTACAATCTGTCACATTCATATGGATTTATCCTGACGCATTTGAACACCTCGGGAATTTCTTAATCAATGCAGTCTAGAACCTTTCACGTTCATGCAGTTTTATACTTGTAAGGTCAGGGACCTCTGTTAAATAATAACCATAAACAAACAAAATCAATATTCCTATTAGAATTACCATAAAATGGAATTCCAATAAACATCTGTGAGATTCTTCTCAAAGCAACAAATAAAAGACACGCTTACGCTGATCAGCGGAGACAGTAAAACCAGCCACACACAAGATATAGCTGCAATATGCCTGAACATCCCCTCGCCAGACAGACCAACTTATTAGCCTTCAAAGACCTTCTAGCCAATCAGCATACAGATACATTTCTACGTCAGATTTTGGCCAGCACGGTTTAACAAAGATCACTACATATGGTTCAGAGATGTTTTTTCTAGCTTAAAATGTTCGTGCACTTTTTCCTGTACTTCATGTAACAAAGACCTTACAGGAAATTGGCTAAATTCCACATGCCACATTCTATGTAAGAAAAGACAGTCTGCATACAGAATTGACACTTAGAAAGGGGGGATCACAGCCCATTTTATCAGAACAGGCTTTTCAATACACAATACGCTCCTGAAGTTGAATTCAGGCACAGTCAACATAATTTAGAACCTTTCATGATCAATTCATTTTATCCTGATATGGTTAGAGCCCTCTAGAACCATTTTTTATTTTAGCAAATTCAGAGCACTCTAGAACCTCTACCCTGCATGTGGTTTTATTCTAGCACATTCAGAGCATTCTAGAACCTATGTCATGCATGTGGTTTTATTCTATTGCAGTCGGTTCACTCTAGAACCTCTGCTGTGCATGCGATTTTATTCTAGCATAGTCAGTCCACTCTAGAACCTATGTCATGCATGTCTTAGGTCTGTGGGTATACATGTGTCTGAGGTCTGTGGGTATACATGTGTCTGAGGTCTGTGGGTATACATGTGTCTGAGGTCTGTGGGTATACATGTGCCTGAGGTCTGTGTGTATACATGTGCCTGAGGTCTGTGTGTATACATGTGCCTGAGGTATGTGGGTATACATGTGCCTGAGGTATGTGTGTATACATGTGCCTGAGGTCTGTGGGTATACATGTGCCTGAGGTCTGGTGGGGGAGATATATATAGATATAGATATAGATAGAGGTAGGGTGTGTGCAGGCTGTGGGTAAATGGGATGTCTGGCCATACATTTCAATATTCTCATTAACTGGACAGGCTTTCAGCAAAAATCCTAAATTATTTATTGTAAAGCGTAACATGACATTAAAGTATCGGTACTCTGTATCAGTGAGTACCTGAAAAAAGTATCGGTACTTGTACTCGGTCCTAAAAAATTGGTATCAGTGCATACCTAGTTAAAAGTTGTTGTTAGAAGTTAGGGTTAGGTTATTGTTTGTGATCATTTTTAGGGTTACATTTATCCTCGGCAGAATGTTAGGTTTGTGACAGAAAGCCGTGTGTTTATTGGGTCCCAGCTCACAGGTGTTACAGTTAAAACTAACCTTTAATGTATCCTAACCCTAAAACAAACACAAACAATAACCTTTCCCTAATGATGGAAAACGATGCTCACTTTTGCCCGGAGCGTCTGAGCCTCGGTTGAATCGCAGTGTCTGTGTACAGCTTGGAAAAAAGACGAGACAGAGGAGATATGATAGAAACCTTTAAATACGTAAAGGGAATCCACAAGGTAGGAGGAAGGGAGTATATTTAAAAGGAAACAAAGTAGCAAAACAAAGGAACATAGTCTTGGATTAGAGGGGCAAGGTTTAAAATAACATCAGGAAGCATTATTTTACTGAGAGGGTGGTGGATACATGGAACAGTCTTCCAGTAGAAGTGGTAGAGGCCAAAACAGTAATTGAATTTAAGCAGGCATGGGATAGGCATAAGGCTATCCTAAACAAAAGATAAATCCAGGTAAAGTATCCATGTAATTGGGCGACTAGATGGGCCGAAAGGTTCTTATCTGACGACATTTTTCTATGTTTCTATGTTCTATGTAACTTTTTGTGCATGATTGTTTGCTTTATTTTATTATCATTATTTTCATGGATCGGAGACAGTTTTCCCTTTGACTGGATTTTCCCTTTGTCCTTCAGTCGCTTTTCCCCCTCTTCTCCACAGTCTTTGCTCGTCCTTCTGCCATTCATATTTCCTTATTTTATCTTTGTGTCTGTGCTGATAATTTTTTTTAATATTTCCTAATCCTTTTGGTTATTTTCTGAGTCTGGAGTAAGTTTAACCCCCGCTCCGGTAAACACACCGCCTCCGTAAGGTTTCCCAGAGACGTGGTTATGTTTACGCATGATGTGAAGCCAGGCCGCTGTCCTTCATGTCACAGTAACAATGTATCGGTCATTCTTAATCCGGTGTCCTTTCTTCTTCAGAGAAGCGGACGGACAAATCCGCCGTGTCCGGAGCGATCCGCCTGCAGATCAACGTGGAGATTAAAGGTGAAGAGAAGGTGGCCCCGTACCACATCCAGTACACGTGTCTTCATGAGGTGAGTGCGCACTCCTCCTCCCATCAGCCCTTTATTCACCATAATCCATCTGGCAGCCTCTGACAATGGACACAAACGTGTTCTTCAAACCGCAGATATGTCACGTATCCGAGAACGTGGACCTTCCTCATCAGATAGCGGCCATGACCAAGCTTCTACTAAACTCTCGTAGACCACTGGTTGTGACCTCACTCATCTTGTGGCTTTGTGTATATGACAGTAGCCAGAGTGCTCCTAGTGGCTCCTCCTCCTTTTTGCTGATTCGCACGATACAGAGAGCGGAGACTGGTCCATGACGGGTCAGAGAGGGGAGGGAACCTGCATGGATCGCTTCTATAAATCAATCAGGGCCCAGCCACTGTGTCCCCCACAGATCCTCCTTTTCTGCGAAGCTGTGTTTTCCTATGCTCAATGCGCAGTCTACTGATTAACTATTTCAGTGCTGGGCTCCAAAAGCAATGGTGCGAATAGTAGGGGGAGGAACAGAGATAGATAGGGAATGAGAGGAAAAGGAGAAATGCAGGTAAATAGGGAGGGACTAGGAGAGAGGAGGAGGGGAGAGGCAGATAAACAGGTAAATAGGAATGGAGAGAGGGGGAGGGGAGACGCAGATAAATAGGAACGGACAGAGGGGGAGGGGAGACGCAGATAAATAGAGAGGGGGAGGGGAGACACATAAATAGGGAGGGACAGGGAGAGAGGGGGAGGGGAGACGCAGATAAATAGGGAGGGACTGGGAGAGAGCGGGAGGGGAGAGGCAGATAAATAGGGAGGACAGGGAGAGAGCGGGAGGGGAGACGCAGATAAATAGGAATGGACAGAGGGGGAGGGGAGACGCTGCTAAATAGGAACGGACAGAGGGGGAGGGGAGACACAGATAAATAGGGAGGGACAGGGAGAGAGCAGGAGGGGAGACGCAGATAAATGGGGGGGACTGGGAGAGAGTGGGAGGGGAGACGCAGATAAATAGGGGGGGACTGGGAGAGAGTGGGAGGGGAGACGCAGATAAATAGGGGGGGACTGGGAGAGAGCGGGAGGGGAGACGCAGATAAATAGGTAATGAGAGGAGGGGAGACGCAGATAAATAGGTAATGAGAGGAGGAGAGATGCAGATAAATAGGGAGGGACTAGGAGAGAGGAGACGCAGATAAATAGGAATGGAGAGAGGGGGAGGGGAGACGCTGCTAAATAGGAACGGACAGAGGGGGAGGGGAGACACAGATAAATAGGGAGGGACAGGGAGAGAGCGGGAGGGGAGACGCAGATAAATAGGGAGGGACAGGGAGAGAGCGGGAGGGGAGCCGCAGATAAATAGGGAGGGACAGGAGAGAGCGGGAGGGGAGACACAGATAAATAGGGCCGGACTGGGAGAGAGGGGAGGGAGACGCAGATAAATAGGGCCGGACTGGGAGAGAGGGGGAGGGGAGACGCAGATAAATAGGGCCGGACTGGGAGAGAGGGGGAGGGGAGACGCAGATAAATAGGGCCGGACTGGGAGAGAGGGGGAGGGGAGACGCAGATAAATAGGGCCGGACTGGGAGAGAGGAGGAGGGGAGACGCAGATAAATTCAGTCACATTGCCGGTCATTGGTTTGACTGGACGCTAGGCGGAGTCGGTGTTGGAGTAAAGGCGGGTTTTACCGTCTCTAAAGAGCTAATGAGGGAGGTGGGACGGCCGGGTGTGGAAGAGAAACGGTCAAATAACATATCGCGGCTTTGGATTTCAATCTTAGAAACATAGAAAAATGTCGGCAGATAAGAACCTTTCAGCCCATCTAGTCGCCCAATTACATGGATACTTGACCTGGATTTATCTTTTGTTTAGGATAGCCTTATGCCTATCCCATGCCTGCTTAAATTCAATTACTGTTTTGGCCTCTACCACTTCTACTGGAAGACTGTTCCATGTATCCACCACCCTCTCAGTAAAATAGGGTGGGACAGGGAAAGGGAAATCTTTGGGCCTTGGTGTTTGGGACGGTATCCTGTTTTGCGGTGGTTCCCGTGTGATTGACGCAAGTCTCCCGCCAGATCCTCATTTTCCTTGTAATTCTTTCAGAATTGAGCCGTTTCGTGTTCATTTTGTCGCCTCTTACTTGCGGCAGAATTACACGAGCGCAAAAACCTAAGGGGCACCTTGAGAGCAATTACATGAGTTAGTGAATTCCTGCGCCTAAACCAGATCTGAGCCAGACCTCCGCCGACTGCAGCCAAGCTTTCAATTAGAATAAAACTCGTTACGATGCCCTCCGCGCTGGCTTCCGCGCTGGCCTCCCCGCTGGCCTCCTCGCTGGCCTCCTCGCTGGCCTCCCCGCTGGCTTCCGCGCTGGCCTCCTCGCTGGCCTCCGCGCTGGCCTCCCCGCTGGCTTCCGCGCTGGCCTCCTCGCTGGCCTCCGCGCTGGCCTCCGCGCTGGCTTCCGCGCTGGCCTCCTCGCTGGCTTCCGCGCTGGCCTCCTCGCTGGCCTCCGCGCTGGCCTCCGCGCTGGCTTCCGCGCTGGCCTCCTCGCTGGCCTCCTACATTGTATTGTCCCCACTCGCTCATTGTTAATGCATTTACACGTCCATTAAAGCAATTAATTATCTCATTCTAACGGGAACGTCGACTAATGAATCAAACTACCCGAGCTGCTCTCACCGGCAAAGGCTGCGAGTACATGCGTTACTCCTGCAGGGGCTGTAACCTCCCTTCATTTCAGGGAAGAGCTGACATCCAGGGGCCAGAACCCCCTCCACCACCACCCGAATCCTCCATTAATCCTGACCTTCAAGGATAATGTCTATTAAAGGGAAACTTTAACGTACACAACGTACACAAACTGTAACTAGATTACTTGTGCATTGCAAACTAGAACACCTTATAGAACACCTTATAGAACACCTTATAGAACACCTTATAGAACACCTTATAGAACACCTTATAAAACACCTTATAGAACACATACTGCTGTTTTTTTCTCTTTGAAGTAATTGCATGTGAAAAAGTTTGGTTCTTCTGTTTCCATTTTGTGGATTTTTCAAATGATGCAACATTTATCAAAATATGTGCAAGCCTTTTACTTTGGGGCTGTGCTTTAACACTTAATGAGTTGGAAGAGGGACTGTTTAGTTAAGACTACAGGGGGTGTATTATGTTCTCCAGTCTACCTGAGATAAGAGCTGGCAGCTGAATGAGGTAAAACAGGGATCTTAAAAGCCTTCTAATCTCCCCCTGGTGATGTCCTTTGAATAAATCTAGCACAATACAATGATGTGAGTGGGTGACTGACCCATTCACTCCATTTATGGCCAAAGACACACAGTGAGGAGCCAGTGATGAATTGCAAGGAGAAATCTTTATTAAACAGTTAAAACTAATATATATATAATTAGTCTCCATGTGGCATTTTATCGTTTGGAGTATATTAAGAAAAAAAATCCTTCTTTATTGATTTGACATTTCAGTCCGCAGAGGGACTTTCATCGTTAGGCAAATACGTCAAAACCCCAAGGACATTCTT
>RXON01001597.1:0-84277 GCA_009667805.1 Leptobrachium leishanense
CGTAGCCAGCTCTTCTGCTGGTTGGAGATCTCCTTGGGAAGGATGGTCACTTCACCCCCCGGGGCACTCGACGGTTGCGCACAACCCATCCCGGGAGACCATCCGTCTCCTCCCCCGCTGGACCCGTGGCCTCGGCCACCCTGTCCTCTTGCGGGGTGAGGGGGGTAACTTCCTCAGACGACCCCCCACGGGCACCCATGAGTCCGCCTCGGCTTCCCATAGGTCCCAAACCTGGGGACTGCCGACTTCCTCCGTCGACCCGTCCCACCACGGGGAGCTCAGGCTCGACTGCGGAACGCCGTCCAACAGTCTTCGATAAGCCACCTCGAGCTCCCACTCTCGCTCAGCGAGGGACTCCAGCTCCTCAAACACTGAGTCCCTGCTGTCTGACGGGATCTCCAGTTCCCGTCGCTCCAGGATGTCCTCCATCCGTTCCTCGGTCCCTCCTCTCCAAAATCGGGGTCGGCGGCCATGCTCGCGTAGAGCAGTCCTGTGCCTCCGTAGCGAGGCCCTGCAACGGAACTGCCTCCCAACGGGCGTACTGCCGGAGCGGCGGTTAGCCACCGGAGCGCGCGGTACGCGGCGTCCAGTGCGACCTCCTCCTGCACCAGACTCCAGAGCTCGGCCTCCCACTCTTCTGGGGCCCGGCCCTGCAGGAACGCTGCCCGCACAGCGTACTGCTCCCGATAGACGTCAGCGTCGGAAGGAATGTCCACATCATGGCAGTCCCGCTCATGGTCCAGGGCCTCGTACCACAGTTCCTCTGTGGACCCTGGTCCCCTCTGGACCCTCCTGCAGCCTTCTTGCCAGCACGACCTTCATGTCTGCGAAGGTGCCGGCACAGGAGCACCGCTCCTCAATGGGGAATATGGCGTCCTCAGATGCAGCTCCAGGCGAGCTGTGAGTCTCCATCCGAGGGTCGCGGGATGAGTGATGTCCTCAGTACAGGCTCCAGACGAGCTGAGAGTCCCCGCAAGCGTCGTCACTGGGGTTGTGGATTCCCAGGGTGAAGCTCCAGACGAGCTGTGAGTCTCGACCCAGGGTTCCACGGGGTAGGGTTCGGGATCATTGTACTCAATTTCTGCTCCGCGGAGCTCTGCCAACCGCAGCTGGTGCTGGCGTTCCTTCTCCAGCTCAACTTCCCGGTAGAACTCCCGAATCACCTTACATCGGTCCTCTGTCGTCGGGGCATCTCCAAGCAGTGCGATCCGACGCCGCACCTCTCTGAGGTCAGCGCCTTCCTCCACCTCTGCGTGGACAGGGCTGGGGACGGGCGTCGTCGCCTCGTCCTGATCCATCCGGGTCAGCTCCTTGATCAGGGTCTTCCTTTTCTTGTTACCGGCGTTCCTCCCCGGTTCTCCAACATCCCACGCAGGGTGTCCGGTTGTAGGGGGTGTACACCGCCATGGCGTAGGTCTCCCAGGGGTCTGCAGAGAGCGATCCACCGCTGCCACCAGTATGACGGAATGGGATGTTGTTCCGCCTGCGGGTGTGCTCAACCTGCGTGACCCCTTCGCTTACCGCTGGCCCGACTACCGAGTGACGCGCACTCGGCGTCTCGTGCGACCTGGCGTGACCCTGGGGAAGGGTTAGCGGGCGGTGGAGGGGACCCTGCCTAGAACCAGCCCGACCACTGAGCCCTACAGCACTCAGCGTCCCGAGCAGCTGGTTCACTGACCTTGCGGGTGTGGGACGTCTGTGGAGATCGGATCTGCCGCGGAGGAATATCGGATGTGGGAAACGTTTCGGATCTTGCGGGAAACGTTTCCGATCGCGGTGCGGGTAACTTTTCGGATCTCGGTGGACGACTCTTCGAATCGGATCGAGGCTGGATGAATCTTCGGATCTGCCGGGATGGGCGAGAGATTCGGATCGCTGTATTTTCCCGATCGAATCTTCTTATGTAGCGCCGCTGCTGATGCTCGATGCAGGGTCAGCGCGCTCGATTCGGATCGGATGGGCACCGTATTCTGAGGCCGCGGGGGACACTCAGATCCGAAATACGGCGGAGAATCAAGCCACACCAGACACAGCTGAATGTACTGCAGGAACTGCCTTTATTGTTTACAGTACAGGCTTTTATTACTTCTTATCATAATTAGAATACAATGGGACTCCTTGCCCGCCCTCCCAGGACCCATTGGCCCTTAGCTTCAGGGAGTCGCCAATTCGGACCGGATGGTCCGAATCGGCCATTTTACGATTCGAACCGGATGGTTCGGATCGGCCATTTTCCGAATCGAAATTCCAACTGCGCCACAAGGATCGGAAAATGGCGGCGAGCAAGGCAACAAAGGGGAAAATACTTTACACAATAAACCAACGGGGACACCTTATTACACCACACAATGTCACCTCTAAATAAAAATACTGGTAAAACGGGGTGCGTGCCACCACACCCAAGTGTCCATGTCACCACTGTCACTGCGCGCCGCCCCTGGCTGAGGGTGCTGGGCCATCCCGTCACAGCATGCATCCTTGATCATCAGCCACTGCGGGGGGGGAACCAAGTTGACCTGAACCTGTCCTTGTGCCATACTCACACAGGTACTCGTTGATGGCCCTCTGCTGCTTGTGCAGATGCTGCAGCATTGCTAATGTCGAGTTCCACCTGGTGGGCATGTCACAGATCAGATGGTTTGTGGGAAGGTGGAATTCTCTTTGAATTTCTACCAGGCGAACGCTTGCTGGGAATGACCGTCTGAAGTGGCTGCAGACTTTTCTGGCCTGGCTGAGAAGCTCTGCCAGCCCTGGGTACTTGGTTAGGAAACGCTGTACCACTAGATTTAGGATGTGTGCTAGGCATGGTACATGCGTCAATTTACCCTTGTGTAGGGCGAAGAGAAGGTTGCTGCCATTATCACAGATGATCATTCCCAGCTGAAGCTGGCGTGGTGTTAACCATCTCTGCACCTGCCCCTGCAGAGCTGACAGAATTTCTGGTCCGGTGTGGCTCCTGTCCCCTAAACAAACCAGCTCAAGCACAGTATGGCATCTTTTTGCTTGAGCCATTGCATAGCCCCTGTCAGGCGTCAGTTTAACTGCCACTTCGCCAGAGACACAGAAGGAGGAGGAGGAGGAGGAAGAGGTGGTGGTGGAGCAGACAGACCTCATACAAGCAGCTTTCTGGAGGCGTGGTGGATGAACAAGCTCCAGCACAGAGCCCCGTCTTGGATCCCTCCCAGCTGCAATCAGAGTTACCCAGTGTGCCGTGAAGGAGATGTAACGACCCTGTCCATGCTTGCTGGACCACGTGTCTAAAGTCACATGCACCTTGCTGCTGACTGCCTTTCCCAATGACTCGATAACATTGTCTTCCAGGTGCTGGTATAGTGCTGGAATGGCCTTCCATGAAAGGTAATGGCGTTCTGGAACCTGCCACTGTGGTACAGCACATTCAGCAAATTCACGGAAGGAAGCAGAGTCCACCAGCTGGAAAGGCAGCAGCTGCAATGCGAGTAATTTTGCTAAACTGGCATTTAGACGCTGTGCTTGGGGATGGTTGGGACTATATTTTTTCTTACGCTGCAGCAGCTGGGGCTACATAATCTGACTGCGTAAATCTTCAGCTGATGGGATACTGTCACATTGTGAAGGAGCTGGTACATCCATTACTGTAGCATCATCCCTGTCAGTGGAGGTTGTAGCAGGCAATGACAAGGCAGGACATACAGTGGGGGTAAATCACAGATGAGGAGGAGGACCTACGCAAAGTTTTGCGTCAACGGGATGTGTGGCAGGAGGTCCTATGTCGCCTAAAGCACGTGGTACCCAAGCGTCCGGTGTCTTTCCCACGCTTAAGCCTCATCTGACATAGATTACAAATAGCAATGGTGGGGTCTGCTGCACATTTCCTAAAGAACCCCCAGACAGCAGAGTTCCTGCATGTGTGCTTTGAGACAACAGCGCTCTGCACCGGAGCAGCTCTGACATCTGATGCCTTGGACTGGCTAGTGCCACGGTTGGTCATAGAGGATGTTGTGCCTCGTGTTTGCTGTGCCTCCTCCCCCTCCTCCTCATTTGATTCCTCTGTTTGATCTGGCACCCAGGTGGAGTCAATGACTTCATCATCATTGTCATCATCACCCCTATCTCCTCGTCACTGGAGCCAACTTGGCAGTATGCTGCAGCTGCTGGGGCAACATGAGTGCCAGTTATTTGTGTGTCATCACTGGCACCCCCTTCCTCTAGGTTGATTATACTCCCTTTCTCAACCTCAGAGATTGAATAAGAGCACTGTACTTGCTGCGCATCCTCAAGCAGCATGTCACTCTCAATGTAGTCAAACAATTCAGCTGACTCCTCCGTGTGTGATAGTGAGGCTACGGCAGGAGTAGCTGTGGACATGGATGCTGCATTAGATGCTTTGGCAGCTGAGGTGGACTGTAAAGCACTACAAGCCTGGCTGGCAGAGGACTCGGAGGATGAGGATGGCCTGGTTAGCCAATCCACCAAATCCTCTGTATGTTGCTGCTGCTTAAGACAGCCAGCACCAGTTAGAAAGGACAAGCGTGCCCCTGCAGAGGATGCACCACATCCACCATGACCAGAGGTACAGCCTCCCGACACAGGGACTGCTTGCCCTCTTATCTGTGTCTGGGAGCGTCTGCCTGTCCTTTTTGTTCTTTCAGACATGGTGAGTGATATATAGATTAAATATATACAGAACTCTGATTCAACTCTGGTATAAAGATTAAAGATTTACAGAACTCTGGTATAACTCAGTGAGACACCCTGATGGGTGGCAGTGAGAAGACACAGATTACAAGTCTCAGAAACCTCCTTTAAATCAGTGTGACCCCCTGATGGGTGGCAGCCAGTGAAAACACACGGATTATAACAATTCCCAAATATTTTGTAGAAATTAGTGACCCCCAAAATACTGCGTGGTACTGGCTGTGTGACAAGACACAGATCACCTCAATTCCCAAATGTTTTGTAGAAATTTGTGACCCCCCAAAATACTTGCTGGGACTGAGCACAAAGATTACAACAATTCCCAGATATTTGGTAGAAATGAGACCCCCCCCCCCAGTAGCGTGGCAGACCGGCAGTAAGAACACACAACAACAATCTCCTATGAAATCTCCTCTCAAATGCGTGCTGAAGCGCTGCGTGGAAACATTATATAGTGTGCTGCGGGACTTAGCTCTGTGAGCCCATGATTGGGCAAAATTTGCCCAAACAGGACTCTGAGCTGTGATTGTCATAGTGTTGAACCTGTCTTGCACCAGACCTGTGGTCAGGTGCAAGGCTGTAGCCAATTACGAGCTTCAGGCCAGTGGAAAAGTGCATTGTGGTCCATTGTGGGCGAACACGCGGCAAACACCTGGAAATGTTCGTAGTTCGCGAACAAACGAACAGGCTATGTTCGATGCAAACTCCGAACCGATCGAACCGAACAGCTCATCCCTATTCACCTTCCTGTCAACCACATGTAACACGCAGGTTAAGCTGAAAATCGACACTGGTGCTAAATGTAATGTCCTGTCCCTATCCACACTGCAAAGCATTGACCCTCAGACATTGGGCGCTACTGCCTTGGATCTTTCAGGAGGCACGTTGTTATTCCATATAGTGGATAGAAATGTTAAAAGCCCGTTAGGCTTGCCAGACAGCATCCGGTTAAATCTCATCCAGCTCAGCTCAGAGGTACATGCTCTACAACAACAGGCTTCTGAGATGACGGATTACGAGGACCTATTTCATACTATTGGCAAGCTTCTAGTCACGTATCACATGCGCCTGGATGAATCCGTGCACCCGACCGTGTGTGCCCCCCCGACGGATCCCGTTAGCTATGAAAGACAAAGTTGTCAATGAACTGGAAAGAATGATTAGACTGGGCATCATCACCCCAGTGGAGGAGGCTACCCCTTGGGTGTCTGCCATGGCAGCTGCAGTAAAGAAGGATGGCACGGTACGCATATGTATTGATCCTGTGCACCTTAATAAGGCTCTCCTGAGGCCTCACCACCCATTAAAGACTGTGGAACAAGTAATTGCTGATATGCCACAGGCAAAGGTCTTTAGTATTTTAGATGAAAGTGTGGATTCTGGCAAATCCCCCTGGATGAGGAATCATCAACAACACTCACAACATTCATGACCCCATTTGGAAGATACAAATTCTTACGGATGCCATATGAGATTTCCACAGGAAGTGAAGTCTTTCAAAGATGCATGGAACAGCTTTTTGCCGAACAACCATGTGAAATAGTTGTGGATGATATCTTGATTTGGGGCTCTTCTGTTGAGGAACATGGCAAACGGCTTAAATGTATTCTAGATCGTGCCAGAGCCATCAATCTACAGCTCAACCCCACTAAATGTCGCTTTAGAGTTTCAGAGGTGCCGTATGTAGGCCACCTTCTCACAGATAAAGGGGTTAAGCCTGACCCAGAAAAAACTAAGACCATTCACCAAATGCCTGTCCCAGAGGACAAACCTGCGTTACAGAGGTTTCTTGGCATGACCAATTATCTCTCAAAATTCATTTACCGCTACAGTGAGATAACGTCTCCTCTCCGTCAGCTCCTGCGCCAAGATGCTGACTGGTGTTGGACTGAACAACATGCTGCTGCTGTGGACACACTCAAAGCACACCTGACAAGTCCACCTGTCCTACAGTATTTTGATGTACACAAACCGGTGATATTGTCTGCTGACGCCTCGCAGCATGGTCTTGGTGCAGTCTGTCTTCAAGATGACAGGCCGGTGGCATTCACATCAAGAGCTCTTACTGAGACTGAAGCTCGTTATGCACAGATTGAGAAAAGATTATTGGGACTAGTTTTCGCTTGTATGAAATTCCATGTTTATATCTATGGCCGCCCAGTGACTGTGGAAACGGATCATCAGCCACTCATAACAATACTGAGAAAGCCGTTGCACACAGCATCTGCACGCATGATGCGCAAGCTTCAGCGATACCACCTGATTGTTGTCTATAAACGAGGCCGTGAACTATATGTTGCTGATGCTCTTTCGCGTGCACACCTCCCCACCACTGAGAACCCTGGAGCTGTTGAGGATTATGATGTGATAGCTTTGGATGAGGTGTTGTCGTCCAGAAGAATTGAGGAGCTTAAGCAGAGCACTCAGGCAGATGCTACCTGCCAGCGTCTTGCGGGCACCATTCTCAATGGGTGGCCTGACTCGTTCAAGGAAATTCCGCATGACATCCGACCATTTTACGCTATGAGGGATGAATTGACTGTGGATGATGGTTTAATCTTGCATGGTCAGAGATATGTAATCCCTCACTCTCTCCAGAAGTATTACTTGACACGGCTCCATCAAGGTCACCCTGGCATTGAGTCCACTAAGCGTAGGGTGCGTGAAACAATGTTCTGGCCCACTGTGTAGAGTGAAAGAGAAGTTTCCAAATGTGCCCCATGTAATGCTCTACGACAGCATCAAATGAGAGAACCCTTGCATCGGCACCCCATCCCTGAAAAACCATGGTCCATCACAGCAGCTGATGTGTTTGAGTGGGAAGGCAAGCATTAGTGGATTCGTACTCTGGCTGGTGGGAGTTTGACGTCCTTCCAAACCTTTCCAGCACCACTGTGATCACAACATTGAAGCGGCACTTTTATACACATGGGATTCCCCAACAGTTGATGACTGACAATGCACCATCATTTTCAAGCAGAGAATTCAGGACCTTTGCCCACCAGTGGGATTTTCACCATGTCACAAGCAGTCCACACTACCCGAGATCGAATGGTCTAGCTGAGCGTGGTGTCCGGTCAGCCAAGCAGCTCCTAGCAAAATGTGCCATGATGGTTCTGACATTTATGCAGCACTACTCAACCTCCGCAACACACCACGGAATGGAATGCCTTCTCCGGCACAACGTTTACTGTCACGTCGCACCAGGACTTTGATCCCAGTGGTCGCGACACAGCTACTGAATAAAGTTGAGACTGATGTTCAGGCTGCTTTATTTTGGCTCCGAACGAAAGGGAAGATAAGCCATGACAAGTTGGCCAGGCGTCTTTCACCTCTGGAGCCAGGGCAAGTGGTACGGATGGAGACTTCCCGTGGGGTTGACAAACTGGCTACGGTTCATGGAAAGGCTGTATCCCCCTCTTTGAATAACACGGCTGCTGTATCCCCTCTCTTTATAAGATGCGGCTGCTGTATCCCCCTCTCTGTATAATGTGGCTACTGTATCCCCTCTCTGTATAATGTGGCTACTGTATCCCCTCTCTGTATAACGTGGCTGCTGTATCCCCCTCTCTGTATAACACAGCTGCTGTATCCCCCTTTCTGTATAACACAGCTGCTGTATCCCCCTCTCTGTATAACATGGTTGCTGTATCCCTCTCTGTATAACGTGACTGCTGTATCCCTCTCTGTATAAGACGTGGCTACTGTATCCCCCTCTCTGTATAACGTGGCTGCTGTATCCCCCCTCTGTATGACACGGCTGCTGTATCCTCCTCTCTGTATAACACGGCTGCTGTATCCCCCTCTCTGTATAATGGCTGCTGTATCCCCTCTCTGTATAAGACGCGACTGCTGTATCCCCCTCTCTGTATAACGCAGCTGCTGTATCCCCTCTCTGTATAACGCGGCTGCTGTAACCCCTCTCTGTATAATGTGGCTGCGGTATCCCCCTCTCTGTATAAGACGCGATTACTGTATCCCCCTCTGTATAACGCAGCTGCTGTATCCTCCTCTGTATAACGTGGCTACTGTATCCCCTTTCTCTCTGTATAACGCAGCTCCTGTATCCCTCTCTCTGTATAACCCAGCTGCTGTATTCCTCGCTCTGCATAACACGGCTGCTGTATCCCCTCTTTATAAGATGCGGCTGCTGTATCCCCCTCTCTGTATAATGTGGCTGCTGTATCCCCCTCTCTGTATAATGTGGCTGCTGTATCCCCCTCTCTGTATAACATGGTTGCTGTATCCCTCTCTGTATAACGTGGCTGCTGTATCCCTCTCTGTATAACGCGGCTGCTGTATCCCCCCTCTGTATGACACGGCTGCTGTATCCTCCTCTCTGTATAACACGGCTGCTGTATCCCCCTCTCTGTATAATGGCTGCTGTATCCCCTCTCTGTATAAGACGCGACTGCTGTATCCCACTCTCTGTATAACGCAGCTGCTGTATCCCCTCTGTATAATGCGGCTGCTGTAATCCCTCTATGTATAATGTGGCTGCGGTATCCCCCTCTCTGTATAAGACGCGATTACTGTATCCCCCTCTGTATAACGCAGCTGCTGTATCCTCCTCTGTATAACGTGGCTACTGTATCCCCTTTCTCTCGGTATAACGCAGCTCCTGTATCCCTCTCTCTGTATAACCCAGCTGCTGTATTCCTCGCTCTGCATAACACGGCTGCTGTATCCCCCTCTCTGTATAACGAGGCTGCTGTATCCCTCTCTCTGTATAACGCAGCTGCTGTATCCCCCCTCTGTATAACGGCTGCTGTATCCCCCTCTCTGTATAATGACTGCTGTATCCCCTCTCTGTATAAGACGCGACTGCTGTATCCCCCTCTCTGTATAACACAGTTGCTGTATCTCCCTCTGTATAACGTGGCTGCTGTATCCCCTCTCTGTATAACGTGGGTGCTGTGTCCCCCTCTCTGTATAAGACTCAGCTGCTGTATCCCCTCTCTGTATAACGCGGCTGCTGTATCCTCCTCTCTGTATAAGACGTGGTTATTGTATCCGGCTCTCTTTATAACGTGGCTGCTGTATCCCCCCTCTGTATAACGTGGCTGCTGTATCCCCTCTCTGTATAACGTGGCTGCTGTATCCCCCTCTCTGTATAAGACGTGGTTACTGTATCCGCCTCTCTTAATAACGCGGCTGCTGTATCCCCTCCCTGTATAACACGGCTGCTGTATCCCCCTCTCTGTATAACGTGGCTACTGTATCCCCTCTGTATAATGCAGCTGCTGTATCTCCTCTCTGTATAACGTGGCTACTGTAACCCCTCTCTGTATAACGTGGCTGCTGTATCCCCTTCTGTATAACGCAGCTGCCAAGGCTACTGTATCCCCCCTCTGTATAATGCAGCTGCTGTATCCCCGCTCTGTATAAGACACGGCTACTGTATCCCCCCTCTCTGTATAACGCGGCTGCTGTATCCCTCTCTCTGTATAACGCGGCTGCTGTATCCTCCTCTCTGTATAAGACGTGGTTACTGTATCTGCCTCTCTGTATAACGTGGCTGCTGTATCGCCCTCTCTGTATAAGACGTGGTTACTGTATCCCCCTCTCTGTATAACGCGGCTGCTGTATCCTTCTCTCTGTATAAGACGTGGTTACTGTATCCCCCTCTCTGTATAACGCGGCTGCTGTATCCTTCTCTCTGTATAAGACGTGGTTACTGTATCCGCCTCTAGTATAACGTGGCTGCTGTATCCCCCTCTGTATAACGCGGCTGCTGTATCCCCCTCTCTGTATAAGACGTGGTTACTGTATCCGCCTCTCTGTATAACGCGGCTGCTGTATCCCCTCTGTATAACGCAGCTGCTGTATCCTCCTCTCTGTATAAGACGTGGTTACTGTATCCTCCTTCTGTATAACGCGGCTGCTGTATCCCCCTCTCTGTATAACACGGCTGCTGTATCCCCCTCTCTGTATAAGACGTGGTCACTGTATCCGCCTCTCTGTATAACGCGGCTGCTGTATCCCCCGCTCTGTATAACGTGGCTACTGTATCCCCTCTGTATAACGCGGCTGCTGTATCTCCTCTCTGTATAACGTGGCTGCTGTTTCCCACTCTCTGTAAAACGCGGCTGCTGTATCCCCTCTCTTTATAACGTGGCTACTGTATCCCCTCTGTATAACGTGGCTGCTGTATCCCCCTCTCTGTATAACGCAACTGCTGTATCCCCCTCTCTGTATAAGACGCGGCTACTGTATCCCCCCTCTCTGTATAACGCGGCTGCTGTATCCCTCTCTGTATAACGCGGCTGCTGTATCCTCCTCTCTGTATAAGACGTGGTTACTGTATCTGCCTCTCTGTATAACGTGGCTGCTGTATCCCCTCTGTATAACGTGGCTGCTGTATCCCCTCTGTATAATGTGGCTGCTGTATCCCCCTCTCTGTATAAGACGTGGTTACTGTATCCGCCTCTCTGTATAACGTGGCTACTGTATCCCCTCTGTATAACGCGGCTGCTGTATCTCCTCTCTGTATAACGTGGCTGCTGTTTCCCCCTCTCTGTATAACGCGGCTGCTGTATCCCCTCTCTGTATAACGTGGCTACTGTATCCCCTCTGTATAACATGGCTGCTGTATCCCCCTCTCTGTATAACGCAGCTGCTGTATCCCCCTCTCTGTATAAGACGCGGCTACTGTATCCCCCCTCTCTGTATAACGCGGCTGCTGTATCCCTCTCTCTGTATAACGCGGCTGCTGTATCCTCCTCTCTGTATAAGACGTGGTTACTGTATCTGCCTCTCTGTATAACGTGGCTGCTGTATCCCCTCTGTATAATGTGGCTGCTGTATCCCCCTCTCTGTATAAGACGTGGTTACTGTATCCGCCTCTCTGTATAACGCGGCTGCTGTATCCCCCGCTCTGTATAACGTGGCTACTGTATCCCCTCTGTATAACGCGGCTGCTGTATCTCCTCTCTGTATAACGTGGCTGCTGTTTCCCCCTCTCTGTATAACGCGGCTGCTGTATCCCCTCTCTGTATAACGTGGCTACTGTATCCCCTCTGTATAACATGGCTGCTGTATCCCCTCTCTGTATAACGCAGCTGCTGTATCCCCCTCTCTGTATAAGACGCGGCTACTGTATCCCCCTCTCTGTATAACGCGGCTGCTGTATCCCTCTCTCTGTATAACGTGGCTGCTGTATCCCCCTCTCTGTATAAGACGTGGTTACTGTATCCGCCTCTCTTAATAACGCGGCTGCTGTATCCCCTCCCTGTATAACGCGGCTGCTGTATTTTATTAATTATTATTATTATTATTATTTATTAAAGCGCCAGCATATTCCGCAGCGCTGTACAATAAGCACAGTACAGACAGGGTTACAATACATTGAACAACATTTGACAAACAGTACAGGAGGAGATGAGGGCCCTATTCCCGTAGGAACTCACAATCTAGGAGGGTTGGTTGGAAACAGGAGGAGAGGACTGTAAGGTGAGAGTGATTGATGGTTGCGTCAGTGAGTTGGGTGGTAGGCTTCCCTAAATAGCAATGTTTTCAGGGAGCGTTTGAAGAAGAGAAGTTAGGGGAAAGTCTGACAGCACGAGGGAGAGCGTTCCAGAGAGTGGGGGCTGCACGTGAGAAATCCTGCAGTCTATCATGGAAGAGGTGATTGCGGGGAGAAGCTAGGCGCAGGTCACTGTTTGACCTTAGGGAGCGGGCTGGGGTTGTATTTGGTGATTAGTGAGGACAGGTAGTGGGGCGCTGAGTTAGTGAGGGTTTTGTAGGTAAGGATAAGGATTTTGAACTTAATTCTGCAGTGGATTGGGAGCCAGTGAAGGGACTCGCAGAGGGGAGCGGCAGAGACAGAGCGGCGGGTGAGGTGAATTAGCCTGGCGGAGGCGTTCAGGATGGATTGTAGGGGGAGAGGCGAACAGAGGGAGGCCAGATAAGAGATTATTGCAATAGTCGAGTCGGGAGATTACCAGGGCGTGTATGAGTTGTTTTTGTGGTGACAGCGGTAAGAAATGGCCGAATTCTGGAAATATTACGCAGTTGGTATCGGCAGGAGGAGGAAAGAGACTTGATGTGGGGGATGAAGGAAAGAGCAGAGTCTCTATGTATAACGTGGCTACTGTATCCCCTCTGTATAATGCAGCTGCTGTATCCCCGCTCTGTATAAGACACGGCTACTGTATCCCCCCTCTCTGTATAACGCGGCTGCTGTATCCCTCTCTCTGTATAACGCGGCTGCTGTATCCTCCTCTCTGTATAAGACGTGGTTACTGTATCTGCCTCTCTGTATAACGTGGCTGCTGTATCGCCCTCTCTGTATAAGACGTGGTTACTGTATCCCCCTCTCTGTATAACGCGGCTGCTGTATCCTTCTCTCTGTATAAGACGTGGTTACTGTATCCGCCTCTAGTATAACGTGGCTGCTGTATCCCCCTCTGTATAACGCGGCTGCTGTATCCCCCTCTCTGTATAAGACGTGGTTACTGTATCCGCCTCTCTGTATAACGCGGCTGCTGTATCCCCTCTGTATAACGCGGCTGCTGTATCCTCCTCTCTGTATAAGACGTGGTTACTGTATCCTCCTTCTGTATAACGCGGCTGCTGTATCCCCCTCTCTGTATAAAACGGCTGCTGTATCCCCCTCTCTGTATAAGGCTAGGGTCAGACGAACGCATTTTTCACGTTGCCCGTGAGAAAGTGCGGTCGAACGAACGCACGTATTTTTTCCCGGGATACGCGATAGAGGTCATACGATGCGCCTTTTCGTCCGTGATTTTGTACGGATCATCAATAAAACACTTTTTGAGTCTGGACGTTATGTTAGCCGGACATTAGCAGCGTCTGACGTCTCCTAATCACACACACATGCCGCTATGCGGCCGCAGCGCACTCTGTACGTCAGTAGTAGCGTTTGACGTTCTCGAAAAAATGCGTTCGTTGGCCACTTGCGTTGCGCGGACGAACTTTCGTGCGGCCGTTCGTCGTACGTTCCCCGGCATTGGACGTCATTTGCTGCTAGCACGGCCGTGATTTCGTGCGTCTAAACGCACGTTAAAACTGCGCTAGTCTGACCCTAGCCTAAGACGTGGTTACTGTATCCGCCTCTCTGTATAACGCGGCTGCTGTATCCCCCGCTCTGTATAACGTGGCTACTGTATCCCCTCTGTATAACGCGGCTGCTGTATCTCCTCTCTGTATAACGTGGCTGCTGTTTCCCACTCTCTGTATAACGCGGCTGCTGTATCCCCTCTCTTTATAACGTGGCTACTGTATCCCCTCTGTATAACGTGGCTGCTGTATCCCCCTCTCTGTATAAGACGCGGCTACTGTATCCCCCCTCTCTGTATAACGCGGCTGCTGTATCCCTCTCTGTATAACGCGGCTGCTGTATCCTCCTCTCTGTATAAAAACTGGTTACTGTATCTGCCTCTCTGTATAACGTGGCTGCTGTATCCCCTCTGTATAATGTGGCTGCTGTATCCCCCTCTCTGTATAAGACGTGGTTACTGTATCCGCCTCTCTGTATAACGCGGCTGCTGTATCCCCCACTCTGTATAACGTGGCTACTGTATCCCCTCTGTATAACGCGGCTGCTGTATCTCCTCTCTGTATAACGTGGCTGCTGTTTCCCCCTCTCTGTATAACGCGGCTGCTGTATCCCCTCTCTGTATAACGTGGCTACTGTATCCCCTCTGTATAACATGGCTGCTGTATCCCCCTCTCTGTATAACGCAGCTGCTGTATCCCCCTCTCTGTATAAGACGCGGCTACTGTATCCCCCCTCTCTGTATAACGCGGCTGCTGTATCCCTCTCTCTGTATAACGCGGCTGCTGTATCCTCCTCTCTGTATAAGACGTGGTTACTGTATCTGCCTCTCTGTATAACGTGGCTGCTGTATCCCCTCTGTATAATGTGGCTGCTGTATCCCCCTCTCTGTATAAGACGTGGTTACTGTATCCGCCTCTCTGTATAACGCGGCTGCTGTATCCCCCGCTCTGTATAACGTGGCTACTGTATCCCCCTCTGTTATAACGCGGCTGCTGTATCTCCTCTCTGTATAACGTGGCTGCTGTTTCCCCCTCTCTGTATAACGCGGCTGCTGTATCCCCTCTCTGTATAACGTGGCTACTGTATCCCCTCTGTATAACATGGCTGCTGTATCCCCCTCTCTGTATAACGCAGCTGCTGTATCCCCCTCTCTGTATAAGACGCGGCTACTGTATCCCCCCTCTCTGTATAACGCGGCTGCTGTATCCCTCTCTCTGTATAACGCGGCTGCTGTATCCTCCTCTCTGTATAAGACGTGGTTACTGTATCTGCCTCTCTGTATAACGTGGCTGCTGTATCCCCTCTGTATAACGTGGCTGCTGTATCCCCCTCTCTGTATAAGACGTGGTTACTGTATCCGCCTCTCTGTATAACGCGGCTGCTGTATCCCTCTCGCTGTATAACGTGGCTGCTGTATCCTTCTCTCTGTATAAGACGTGGTTACTGTATCCGCCTCTAGTATAACGTGGCTGCTGTATCCCCCTCTGTATAACGCGGCTGCTGTATCCCCCTCTCTGTATAAGACGTGGTTACTGTATCCGCCTCTCTGTATAACGCGGCTGCTGTATCCCCTCTGTATAACGCGGCTGCTGTATCCTCCTCTCTGTATAAGACGTGGTTACTGTATCTGCCTCTCTGTATAACGTGGCTGCTGTATCCTCCTTCTGTATAACGCGGCTGCTGTATCCCCCTCTCTGTATAAGATGTGGTTACTGTATCCGCCTCTCTGTATAACGCGGCTGCTGTATCCCTCGCTCTGTATAACGTGGCTACTGTATCCCCTCTGTATAACGCGGCTGCTGTATCTCCTCTCTGTATAACGTGGCTGCTGTTTCCCACTCTCTGTATAACGTGGCTACTGTATCCCCTCTCTGTATAACTTGGCTGCTGTATCCCCCTCTCTGTATAACACAGCTGCTGTATCCCCCTCTCTGTATAAGACACGGCTACTGTATCCCACTCTGTATAAGGCGGCTGCTGTATCCCCCTGGGGGTGACATACATTACACTATACACAGAGCAGTGTGATGGACTCTTTATTCTGTGAATGGCACAAAGTCTCTTAGCATGTCCTATGTAGCGTGTTGTGTCATGTGATGTTTACACGCGTGTCTCGTGTCGTCCCATCCTGGATCCGCAGTCACGACTTTATTTTTCCCACAAGTTTCAGGACCCCGGACACCATGGAGCCTATCCCGTCGTGTATCACGTGTAGCGGCGCGTTGCACATGAACGCAGGCGTGGTGACCACACGGTGCTGCTCATCCACGTGGACCTCGTGATGGGGGGGGTTAAGGATCATACAGAGCCACAGGATACCCCTCCCCCCTAACCTCCCCCTCACCCTGACCTCACCCCTAACCCTGACCTCCCCTTTAACCTTGACCTCACCCCTAACCCTGACCCAACCCTCACTCCTGACCTCAACCTTATCCATGACTTCACCCCACCCCTCGTCCAACCCTAACTCCACCCCTCCCCAAATTCATCCTCGCCAATTCCTATATCCATCCATCCATAATTACAGAACATTCACCCTCACCCCACCAACCTCTGACCCGACACCACCCTGTCCCTGCATTCACCCTGACTGAGCGCCCAACCTTGACCAAACACTCGCCCGATCCCAAACGCACTCCTGAATCTTAAAATGCGCCCAACCTCCAACCATAATAACATGACCTGACCCTACATGCACCCAGACCCCAAAACCAGTCCTGCCCCCCCCTCATACTGAGAAGGATATGTGTACGTCCTTGGCGCAGTGTTTACCCCCCAGAGCCGCTATGGATTTGCTGGTACCGGCATATGGCCACTTCCCCTCGTGCTCCTCTTCCTGACCCACCGTCACCTCCACACCGGGGATCACTTTAGCCGCCAAGACCGGGGCGATGCAGCACAGCCTGAAATGCACGAGGCAGGGGGTAAGAGGATGCTGTAAAGGGTACTGCCCCCAATCCGCCCCAGCCCAGGGACCCAGGCTACACAGGATCCCCCCCCAGCCCAGACTTCACAGGATCCCCCCAACCCAGGGAGGCCAGGTTACACAGGATCCCCCCCAGCCCAGGGAGGCCAGGCTACACAGGAGCCCCCCAGCCCAGGCTTCACAGGATCCCCCCCCCAGCCCAGGCTTCACAGGATCACCCCCAGCCCAGGCTTCACAGGACCCCCCCCCCCAGCCCAGGCTACACAGGATCCCCCCCAGCCCAGGGAGGCCAGGCTACACAGGATCCCCCCCCAGCCCAGGCTTCACAGGATCCCCCCGCCAGCCCAGGGAGGCCAGGCTACACAGCCTCCCCCCCCAGACTTCACAGGATCCCCCCCCAGCCCAGGCTTCACAGGATTCCCCCGCCAGCCCAGGGAGGCCAGGCTACACAGGATCCCCCCCCAAGACTTCACAGGATCCCCCCCCCAGCCCAGGGAGGCCAGGCTACACAGGATCCCCCCCCAAGACTTCACAGGATCCCCCCCCCCCCAGGGAGGCCAGGCTTCACTGATCCCCCCGCCAGCCCAGGGAGGCCAGGCTACACAGGATCCCCCCCAGCCCAGGCTTCACAGGAACCCCCCGCCAGCCCAGGCTACACAGCCTCCCCCCAGACTTCACAGGATCCCCCCAGCCCAGGGAGGCCAGGCTTCACAGGATCCCCCCCCAGCCCAGGCTTCACAGGATCCCCCCCCAGCCCAGGCTTCACAGGATCCCCCCCCAGCCCAGGCTTCACAGGATCCCCCCGCCAGGACAGGGAGGCCAGGCTTCACAGGACCCCCCCCCAGCCCAGGGAGGTCAGGCTTCACAGGATCCCCCCCAGCCCAGGCTTCACAGGATCCCTCCGCCAGCCCAGGGAGGCAAGGCTACACAGGATCCCCCCCCAGACTTCACAGGATCCCCCCCCCAGCCCAGGGAGGTCAGGCTGCACAGAGAGGTTTGCCGCTCCATGTCTCACCCAATCGGTTTCTTGGCTTTGTTAAAACCCTTCAGGACTCGCTCCACGTCCTGATCGACTGCACACGACTCCCCGTCCACAGCGAACGAAGATCTGGGGGAAATTATTCAACGACAAACACTGTCACCTCTGCAAACCTGCCCGATCCCTCTGCAAACCCACCCGATGAGGGATCCCTCCGCAAACCCACCCGATGCCTCCGCAAACCCACCGATGCCTGCCGTACACCACTGCCTGCAGCCTCCATACCCCCCCCCCCCGCAGGCTGTGGAAGGTTCCGACAATATTTTGCCGAGCTGCAGCTAAAGAGTCAAAACGCCTCGAGGCCAAATTCCTGAGCAGGTTAAATGAGAGTCTGGAAATCACCGAGATTCCCCGGCGTCAGATAAACCCGTTAATCATTCCCAGCACAGAGCGAGCGGAGGAGGAGGAGAGACAGCCCGGGGAGAGAGAGCGAGCACGAGGAAGAGGAGAGGCAGCCCGGGGAGAGAGAGCGAGCACGAGGAGGAAGAGAGGCGGCCCGGGGAGAGAGAGCGAGCTCGAGGAGGAAGAGAGGCGGCCCGGGAGAGAGAGCGAGCACGAGGAGGAAGAGAGGCGGCCCGGGGAGAGAGAGCGAGCACGAGGAGGAAGAGAGGCGCCCGGGGAGAGAGAGCGAGCACGAGGAGGAAGAGAGGCGGCCCGGGAAGAGAGCGAGCACGAGGAGGAAGAGAGGCGGCCCGGGGAGAGAGGCGAGCACGAGGAGGAAGAGAGGCGGCCCGGGGAGAGAGAGCGAGCACGAGGAGGAAGAGAGGCGGCCCGGGGAGAGAGAGCGAGCACGAGGAGGAAGAGAGGCGGCCCGGGGAGAGAGAGCGAGCACGAGGAGGAAGAGAGGCAGCCCGGGGAGAGATAGCAAGCACGAGGAGGAAGAGAGGCGGTCCGGGGAGAGAGAGCGAGCACGAGGAGGAAGAGAGGCGGCCCGGGGAGAGAGAGCGAGCACGAGGAGGAAGAGAGGCGGCCCGGGGAGAGAGAGCGAGCACGAGGAGGAAGAGAGGCAGCCCGGGGAGAGAGAGCGAGCACGAGGAAGAGGAGAGGCAGCCCGGGGAGAGAGAGCGAGCACGAGGAGGAAGAGAGGCGGCCCGGGGAGAGAGAGCGAGCGCGAGGAGGAAGAGAGGCGGCCCGGGGAGAGAGAGCGAGCACGAGGAGGAAGAGAGGCGGCCCGGGGAGAGAGAGCGAGCACGAGGAGGAAGAGAGGCGGCCCGGGGAGAGAGAGCGAGCGCGAGGAGGAAGAGAGGCGGCCCGGGGAGAGAGAGCGAGCGCGAGGAGGAAGAGAGGCAGCCCGGGGAGAGAGAGCAAGCACGAGGAGGAAGAGAGGCAGCCCGGGGAGAGAGAGCGAGCACGAGGAGGAGAGGCGGCCCGGGGAGAGGAGCGAGCACGAGGAGGAAGAGAGGCAGCCCAGGGAGAGAGAGCGAGCTCGAGGAAGAGGAGAGGCAGCCCGGGGAGAGAGAGCGAGCACGAGGAAGAGGAGAGGCAGCCCGGGGAGAGAGAGCGAGCACGAGGAGGAAGAGAGGCGGCCCGGGGAGAGAGAGCGAGCTCGAGGAGGGAGAGAGCGAGCTCGAGGAGGAAGAGAGGCGGCCCGGGGAGAGAGAGCGAGCACGAGGAGGAAGAGAGGCAGCCCGGGGAGAGAGAGCGAGCGCGAGGAGGAAGAGAGGCAGCCCGGGGAGAGAGAGCAAGCACGAGGAGGAAGAGAGGCGGCCCGGGGAGAGAGAGCGAGCACGAGGAGGAAGAGAGGCGGCCCGGGGAGAGAGAGCGAGCACGAGGAGGAAGAGAGGCGGCCCGGGGAGAGAGAGCGAGCGCGAGGAGGAAGAGAGGCGGCCCGGGGAGAGAGAGCGAGCACGAGGGGAAGAGAGGCGGCCCGGGGAAGAGAGAGCGAGCACGAGGAGGAAGAGAGGCGGCCCGGGGAGAGAGAGCGAGCACGAGGAGGAAGAGAGGCGGCCCGGGAGAGAGAGCGAGCACGAGGAGGAAGAGAGGCAGCCCGGGGGAAGCGAGCAAAGGAGGAGAGGCAGTCTGGGGAGAGCGAGCGAGCGGAGGAGGAGAGGCAGCCCGGGGAGAGCGAGCAAGCGGAGGAGGAGAGGCAGCCCGGGGAGAGCGAGCGAGCGGAGGAGGAGAGGCAGCCCGGGGAGAGCGAGCAAGCGGAGGAGGAGAGGCAGCCCGGGGAGAGCGAGCGAGCGGAGGAGGAGAGGCAGCCCGGGGAGAGCGAGCGGAGGAGAGGCAGCCCGGGGAGAGCGAGCGAGCAGAGGAGAGGCAGCCCGGGGAGAGCGAGCGGAGGAGGAGAGGCAGCCCGGGGAGAGCGAGCGGAGGAGGAGAGGCAGCCCGGGGAGAGCGAGCAAGCGTACGAGGAGAGGCAGCCCGGCGAGAGCGAGCGGAGGAGGAGAGGCAGCCCGGGAAGAAGCGAACAGAGGAGGAGAGGCAGCCCGGGGAGAGCGAGCGAGTGGAGAGGCAGCCCGGGGGGAGCGAGTGAGCAGAAGCAGCCAGGGGAAAGCGAGCAGGAGGAGGAGAGGCAGCCCGGGGAGAGCGAGCGGAGGAGAGGCAGCCCGGGGAGAGCGAGCGAGCGGAGGAGGAGAGGCAGCCCGGGGAGAGCGAGTGAGCGGAGGAGAGGCAGCCCGGGGAGAGCGAGCAAGCGTACGAGGAGAGGCAGCACCGGCGAGAGCGAACGGAGGAGGAGAGGCAGCCCGGGGAGAGCGAACGGAGGAGGAGAGGCAGCCCGGGGAGAGCGAGCGAGCGGAGAGGCAGCCCGGGGGGAGCGAGTGAGCAGAGGCAGCCCGGGGGGCGAGTGAGCAGAGGCAGCCAGGGGAGAGCGAGCGGAGGAGGAGAGGCAGCGGGGAGAGCGAGCGAGCGGAGAGGAAGCCCGGGGGGAGCGAGTGAGCAGAGGCAGCCAGGGGAGAGCGAGCAAAGGAGGAGGAAGAGAGGCGGCCCGGGGAGAGAGAGCGAGCGAAGGAGGAGGAGAGGCGGCCCGGGAGAGAGAGAGCGAGAGCGAGGAGGAAGAGAGAGCGGCCCCGGGGAGAGAGAGAGAAGCGAAGGAGGAGGAGAGGCGGCCCGGGAGAGAGAGCGAGCACGAGGAGGAAAAGAGGCGGCCCGGGGAGAGAGAGCGAGCACGAGGAGGAAGAGAGGCGGCCCGGGAGAGAGAGCGAGCACGAGGAGGAAGAGAGGCGGCCGGGGGGAGAGAGCGAGCACGAGGAGGAAAAGAGGCGGCCCGGGGAGAGAGAGCGAGCGCGAGGAGGAAGAGAGCGAGCGCGAGGAGGAAGAGAGCGAGCGCGAGGAGGAAGAGAGCGAGCGCGAGGAGGAAGAGAGCGAGCGCGAGGAGGAAGAGAGGCGGCCCGGGGAGAGAGAGCGAGCGCGAGGAGGAAGAGAGCGAGCGCGAGGAGGAAGAGAGCGAGCGCGAGGAGGAAGAGGAGAGCGGCCCGGGGAGAGAGAGACGAGCACGAGGAGGAAGAGAGGCGGCCGGGGAGAGAGAGCGAGACGCGAGGAGGAAGAGAGGCAGCCCGGGGAGAGAGAGCGAGCACGAGGAGGAAGAGAGGCGGCCCGGGGAGAGAGAGCGGAGGAGGAGAGGCAGCCCGGGGAGAGCGAGCGGAGAGCGGAGAGGAGGAGAGGCAGCCGGGGAGAGTGAGCGAGTGGAGGAGAGGCAGCCCGGGGGGAGCAAACCAGCAGAGGCAGCCAGGGGGAAGAGCGAGCGTGCAGAGGAGAGGGGGCCGGGGAGAGCGAGCGAGCGGCAAAGAGGAAGCCCGGGGGAAGCGAGTGAGCAGAGGCAGCCAGGGGAGAGCGAGCAAAGGAGGAGGAAGAAGAGGCGGCAGGGGAGAGAGAGCGAGCACGAGGAGGAAGAGAGGCGGCCCGGGGAGAGAGAGCGAGCGAAGAGGAGGAGGAGGCGGCCGGGGAGAGAGAGCGAGCACGAGGAGGAAAAGAGGCGGCCCGGGGAGAGAGAGCGAGCACGAGGAGAAGAGAGGCGGCCCGGGAGAGAGAGCGAGCACGAGGAGGAAGAGAGGCGGCCCGGGGAGAGAGAGCGAGCACGAGGAGGAAGAGAGGCGGCCCGGGGGGAGAGAGCGAGCACGAGGAGGAAAAGAGGCGGCCCGGGGAGAGAGAGCGAGCGCGAGGAGGAAGAGAGCGAGCGCGAGGAGGAAGAGAGCGAGCGCGAGGAGGAAGAGAGGCGGCCCGGGGAGAGAGAGCGAGCGCGAGGAGGAAGAGAGCGAGCGCGAGGAGGAAGAGAGCGAGCGCGAGGAGGAAGAGAGGCGGCCCGGGGAGAGAGAGCGGAGGAGGAGAGGCAGCCCGGGGAAAAGAGATCTGAGAAAATAAAAGAACCCCCCCTATATGACCCTCACTGACCCCTCCCTCCTGAGACACAGATTTTACATGCTGACCCCCAAAGTGCAAACCCTGGAAAACGTCTCACAGGTTCTTCGCTGCCCCAAAGCCTCCTGGGAAAATCACCGCGTCATGATCCTGTACATTCAGATGAGACAGAGCTGTGACATCACCGCGTGCGATCCGCGCCGACTCCACCAGCACGTTCCTGCAACAAAGGACACCACGTGAACACCATCACACTGCACCGACAGGGGGCCGCACCAGGAATGTCAGGGGCCGCACAGACAGGGGGCCGCACCAGGAATGTCAGGGGGCCGCACCGACAGGGGGCCGCACCAGGAATGTCAGGGGGACGCACCAGGAATGTCAGGGGGCCGCACCAGGAATGTCAGGGGGCCGCACCAGGAATGTCAGGGGGACGCACCGACAGGGGGACGCACCAGGAATGTCAGGGGCCACACAGACATGGGGCCGCACCAGGAATGTCAGGGGCCACACAGACAGGGGGCCGCACCAGGAATGTCAGGGGCCACACAGACAGGGGGCCGCACCAGGAATGTCAGGGGCCACACCGACAGGGGGCCGCACCAGGAATGTCAGGGGCCACACCGACAGGGGGCCGCACCAGGAATGTCAGGGGACGCACCAGGAATGTCACCCTCCCTGTGACTGCCGCTTCACCCTCCTGCCTTGTGTATCGCCCTCCCTCATTATGACCGCTGTATCACCCTCCCGCATTATGACCGCTGTATCGCCCTCCCACATTATGACCGCTGTATCGCCCTCCCACATTATGACCGCTGTATCGCCCTCCACATTATGACCGCTGTATCGCCCTCCCACATTATGACCGCTGTATCGCCCTCCCACATTATGACCGCATGTATCGCCCTTCCCGCATTATGACCGCTGTATCGCCCTCCCCGCATTATTGACCGCTGTATCGCCCTCCCGCATTAGGACCGCTTGTAACCGCCCTCCCGCATTATGACCGCCCTCCCTCCCGCAATAGACCGCTGTATCGCCCTCCCACACATTATGACCGCTGTATCGCCCTCCCACATTATGACCGCTGTATCGCCCTCCCACATTATGACCGCTGTATCGCCCTCCCGCATTATGACCGCTGTATCGCCCTCCCGCATTATGACCGCTGTATCGCCCTCCCTCATTATGACCGCTGTATCGCCCTCCCGCATTATGACCGCTGTATCGCCCTCCCGCATTATGACCGCTGTATCGCCCTCCCGCATTATGACCGCTGTATCGCCCTCCCGCATTATGACCGCTGTATCACCCTCCCGCATTATGACTGCTGTATCGCCCTCCCGCATTATGACCGCTGTATCGCCCTCCCGCATTATGACCGCTGTATCACCCTCCCGCATTATGGCCCTCCCGCATTATGACCGCTGTATCGTCCTCCCGCATTATGACCGCTGTATCACCCTCCCGCATTATGGCCCTCCCGCATTATGACCGCTGTATCGCCCTCCCGCATTATGACTGCTGTATGACCCGCCCTCATTATGACTGCTGTATCGCCCTCCCACATTATGACTGCTGTATCGCCCTCCCACATTATGACTGCTGTATCGCCCTCCCACATTATATGAACCGCTGTATGGCCCTCCCACATTATGGCCCTCCCACATTATGACCGCTGTATCGCCCTCCCGCATTATGACCGCTGTATCGCCCTCCCACATTATGACCGCTGTATGGCCCTCCCACATTATGGCCCTCCCACATTATGACCGCTGTATCGCCCTCCCGCATTATGACCGCTGTATCGCCCTCCCGCATTATGACCGCTGTATGGCCCTCCCACATTATGACTGCTGTATCGCCCTCCCGCATTATGACCGCTGTATCGCCCTCCCGCATTTGACCGCTGTATCGCCCCTCCCGGCATTATGACCGCTGTAATCGCCCTCCCGCATTATGACCACTGTATCGCCCTCCCGCATTATGACCGCTGTATCACCCTCCCGCATTATGACCGCTGTATGGCCCTCCCACATTATGACCGCTGTATGGCCCTCCCGCATTATGACTGCTGTATGGCCCTCCCGCATTATGACTGCTGTATCGCCCTCATCCGCCTTGACCGCATTATGACCGCTGTATGGCCCTCCCACATTATGACCGCTGTATCACCCTCCCACATTATGACTGCTGTATGGCCCTCCCGCATTATGACTGCTGTATCGCCCTCCCGCATTATGACTGCTGTATCGCCCTCCCGCATTATGACCGCTGTATGGCCCTCCCACATTATGACTTCTGTATGGCCCTCCCACATTATGACTTCTGTATGGCCCTCCCGCATTATGACCGCTGTATGGCCCTCCCGCATTATGACCGCTGTATCGCCCTCCCGCATTATGACCGCTGTATGGTCCTCCCGCATTATGACCGCTGTATGGCCCTCCCGCATTATGACCGCTGTATGGCCCTCCCACATTATGACCGCTGTATGGCCCTCCCACATTATGACTGCTGTATGGCCCTCCCGCATTATGACCGCTGTATGGCCCTCCCGCATTATGACCGCTGTATGGCCCTCCCACATTATGACTGCTGTATCGCCCTCCCGCATTATGACCGCTGTATGGCCCTCCCACATTAAGACTGCTGTATGGCCCTCCCGCATTATGACCGCTGTATGGCCCTCCCGCATTATGACCGCTGTATGGCCCTCCCACATTAAGACTGCTGTATCGCCCTCCCGCATTATGACTGCTGTATCGCCCTCCCGCATTATGACCGCTGTATCGCCCTCCCGCATTATGACCGCTGTATCGCCCTCCCGCATTATGGCCCTCCCGCATTATGACCGCTGTATGGCCCTCCCGCATTATGACCGCTGTATGGCCCTCCCGCATTATGACCGCTGTATGGCCCTCCCGCATTATGACCGCTGTATGGCCCTCCCGCATTATGACCGCTGTATGGCCCTCCCGCATTATGACCGCTGTATCGCCCCGGCAGTTGCCCGCTCCTCTACCAGACAGCAGGTGTTTGCTGCAGGAATGGCTCTGCCCGGTACGCAGAGTCTTGGCTTGCCCGGGGGGGGGCTCAGTTGATGTGGTGGTGCCGGCTTGGGTACCTGCTCTCCGCAGTGGGCTGGCCCTTGCTGTGATCGATGACGTGCAGCTGAGGAACATCCGGTGCAAACACCTTGATGACGGCCCCGGCTCGGCTCAGGTGAACAAGGATCCTGCAGAGAGGACACAGACACATGTGCATACAGCGGTGGGCATGGAGCCTGTGCAGGGGGTGGAGCATAGGACAAGGAACAGTCAGATGTGGGACAGCACCTGCACAGGGGGAGGAGCCTGGAACACGGACCAGTTAGATGTGGGACAGCGCCTGTGGAGGGGGAGGAGCCTGGGACAAGGACCAGTTAGATGTGGGACAGTGCCTGCACAGGGGGCGGAGCCTGGGACAAGGACCAGTTAGATGTGGGACAGCGCCTGTGCAGGGGCGGAGCCTGGGACAAGGAACAATCCAACCTCGTTCCAGCAGGAGTTCCAGGAAGGGATCTGCCCTTTTGTTTTGTGTCCTGAGAGCACACGGCTCTGCAAGTCATGTTATAGTTCAGTGCTTCATGGTTCAGTGAGAAAAATAACTGGAACATAACAATACCGGGGTACTCTTTATATAGAAAAGACAGAGAAGGTAGGAAAGGAGGAGGAGTGGCCCTGTATGTGAAAAACATAAAAACGAACCAAATAAAAGTGAGCGAGGTGAACATAGTCAGTTTGGGTTATGCTAACATTTGGCAATCATACAGTAGCTCGTGTAGGTGTGATCTATAGATCCCCTGGACAAGTAGAAGAGCTAAATAATCTGCTGCTTGAGGAAATAGCCAAAATGGCAATGAAGGGGGAAGTTATTATCATGGGGGACTTTAATCTTCCTGATGTGAACTGGAAAACCAAAATAGCTGGGTGCACCAGGAGTACAAATATTCTAAACTCCCTACTGGGATTATCTCTAACACAAGTAGTTGAGGAGCCGACCCGTAAAGAGGCCATATTGGATTTAATACTCACAAGTGGAGGTTTGGTATCAGACGTTGTTGTAGGTGAAAATTTGGGATCTAGTGATCACCAGTCAGTGTGGTTTAATATAACAACAGGGATGGAGCCACACCACACAAAAACAAAAGTTTTAGACTTTAAAGAAAACAGATTTTTCTAAAATGAGATTTTGTGTGAAGGAGTCATTATCAGACTGGAGGAGTTTAAAGGGAGTCCAGGAGAAATGGGTTTATTTAAAGGAAGCATTATTGAAGGCCACGGGCAATTGCATTCGGCTTGTTAGCAAAAACAGAAAAGGGAAGAAACCACTGTGGTACTCTGCAGAAGTGGCCAAAGTAGTGAAGAACAAAAAGACAGCATTCAATAATTATAAAACAACTCAGAGTGAAGAAGATAGGCAAACCTATAAGATTAGGCAGAAAGAGGCAAAGCAATTTATAAGGGCTTCCAAAGCACACGCAGAAGAGAAAATAGCTCAGTCAGTAAAAAAGGGGGACAAAACATTTTTTAGATACATAAACGAGAAAAGAAAAGTAAAACAAGGATTAGTTAGATTAAAAACAAAGGAAGGAAGGTATGTAGAAGAGGATAAAAGTCTCGCTGACTGCCGCAATGAATATTTTTGTTCAGTCTTTGCAGAAGAAAAGGAAGGAAAGGGACCTCAGTTAGGAGGAAACACTAAAGAGACATTTACATATGAGTTTACAGAGGAGCAGGTTCTACAGCAGCTGTCTAAAGTAAAGACAAATAAGTCAATGGGGCCTGATGGAATCCACCCTAAATTATTAAAAGAGCTCAGTGGTGTAATAGCAAAACCATTAACAGATTTATTTAACCAATCCTTGTTAACGGGAGTCGTCCCAGAAGACTGGAAATTAGCAAATGTTGTGCCTATTTACAAGAAGGGTAGTAGGGAGGAATCGGGGAACTATAGGCCAGTTAGTCTTACGTCAGTAGTGGGGAAATTAATGGTAACCATGTCAAAGGAAAGGATTGTTGAACATCTAAAATCACATGGGTTTACCTCAGGGAGATCATGCCAAACTAATCTTATTGATTTTTTTGATTGGGTAACAAAAATAATAGACACAGGTGGTGCAGTAGACATTGCTTATTTAGATTTCAGTAAGGCTTTTGATACTGTTCCGCATAGAAGGCTTATCAATAAATTGCAATCTTTGAGCTTGGATTCCAATATTGTTGAATGGATTAGGCAGTGGCTGAGTGACAGGCAACAGAGGATAGGATAGGACTCACCCTCACTAGAGGTGCTATGATGTTGGCAGGTGAGCTTACACTCTTAATGGCCATTAATAGAAGCCAAAGCCTCTAATTGTGTATTGTTTCACATGGTGTAATGGGAATAAGCACAGATGGCATTTTTTGTTGTTATGTTTTATACAGTGGCAAGAAAAAGTATGTGAACCCTTTGGGATTACGTGGAGTTTTGCATGAATTGGTCATAAAATGTGCTCTGATCTTCATCTAAGTCACAACAATTTGAAAAACACAGTCTGCTTAAAATAATACAACACAAACATTATATGTTTTCATGTTTTTATTGAACAGAACATGTAAACATTCACAGTGCAGGGTGGAAAAAGTATGTGAACCTTTGGACTTAATACCTGGTTGACCCTCCTTTGGCAGCAATAACCTCAACCATACGTTTCCTGTAGTTGCAGATGAGACCTGCACAACCATCTGGAGTAATTTTGGACCACTCCTCTTCACAAAACTGTTTCAGTGTAGCAATATTCTTGGGATGTCTGGTGTGAATAGCTCTCTTAAGGTCATGCCACAGCATTTCAATCTGGTTGAGGTCAGGACTCTGACTGGGTCACTCCAGAAGATGTATTTTGTTTTGTTGAAGCCATTCTTTTGTTGAATTACTTGTATGCTTTGGGTCATTGTCCTGTTGCATCACCCATCCTCTGCGGAGCTTCAGTTGGCGGACAGACGGTCTTACGTTTTCCTGCAAAATGTCTTGATAAACTCTGGAATTCATTTTTCCATCAATGACAACAATCCGTCCAGGCCCTGAGGCAGCAAAGCAGCCCCAAACCATGATGCTCCTTCCGCCATGTTTTACAGTGGGGATGAGGTTTTGATGTTGGTGTGCTGTGCCTTTTTTTCTCCACACATAGTGTGTGTTTTTTTCCAAACAACTCAATTTTGGTTTCATCTGTCCACAGAATATTTTGCCAGTAGTGCTGTGGAACATCCAGGTGCTCTTTTGCAAACTTCAAACGTGCTGCAATATTCTTTTTGGACAGCAATGGCTTCCTCCGTGGTGTCCTCCCATGTACTCCATTCTTGTTTAATGTTTTCTTTATTGTAGATGTGTCAACAAAAATGGTATCATGTGCCAGAGATTTCTGTAAGTCTTTAGCTGACACTCTAGGATTCTTCTTTACCTCATTAAGCATTCTGTGCTGTGCTCTTGCAGTCATCTTTACAGGACGACCACGCCTAGGGAGAGTAGCAACAGTGCTGAACTTTCTCCATTTGTAGACAGTCTGTCTTACCGTGGACACATGAACATCAAGGCTTTTGGAGATACTTTTGTAACCCTTTCCAGCTTCATGCAAGTCAACAATTCTTGATCGTAGGTCTTCTGAGAGCTCTTTTCTGCGAGGCATGGTTCACATCAGACAGTGCTTCTTGAAACCAGTAAACCCAAAACTGGTGTGTGTTTTTAAAGGGCAGGACAGCTTTCAGCAACACATCCAATAATATCACACTGATTGGACTCAAGGTTGGCTCACTCCTGGCTCCAATTAGCTCTTGGAGAAGTCATTAGGCTAGGGGTTCACATACTTTTTCCACCCTGCACTGTGAATGTTTACATGTTCTGTTCAATAAACACATGAAAACATATAATGTTTTTGTTGTATTATTTTAAGCAGACTGTGTTTTTCAAATTGTTGTGACTTAGATGAAGATCAGAGCACATTTTATCACCAATTCATGCAAAACTACACGTAATCCCAAAGGGTTCACATACTTTTTCTTGCCGCTGTACATGTTGCTGGGCTGGATACATCTGGTGGGTTGCAGCCGCCCCATCGGGGAATAGGCGCGACCCCACCCCTCCTGTATTATCTGTAATGTATTCATGAAGGGGGGGGGGTTGTGCCTTAACTGTATGTTTTTAAATAAACGATCAGTCTTATTTTGCCATCGGAAACACTGGTCATGTCTGGTGATTTTAGGGAAGATTTGAGGCTGCTGATGTTGATTTTCAGGGTCCAGCAGGGAGAAAGCTAGAGCTTGACGGAGGCACACAGTCAGTGTACCGGGCGGCCTGTCACGATGATAATAACTGGCAGATTTAGACAATATTTATAATATCCCAGTAAAGGAGGCCGGACGCTTTAATCCCGCCCTGCTGATATATACAACCCCTTATCATCTGATAACCTGCCATTCCCAGGTCAGGTTTCTATCAATCCAGGAGAGCAGATTGAGTGGAGGTGGGTTGGATGTTGGAAAGACAATGGGCTAGTACCCACACGTACCTCTTGGTATTTTGTAAGGACTTTGGTTGAAGAAACATCTAAGAACATTCCTGGGATTTACGAGTGGAAATACCCATGGAAGCGCTAGCGATGTACGTTCGGTTTAACCTCCCTGGCCTCCAATTCTGACATTTTATATGTCAGAATCGGTACAATTTATTCGACCCCCTGGTGGTATCGCACGTGTGGCTCAATAAACCCCGAGCCACTCTCGAGCTGGATACATACCTGAACCTGCGCTTCCTCGCTCTCCCCCGCAGTCACCTCCGTCTGATCGCGACGTCAGGCTTCCTGGTTCCCTCCTGGCGAGACGACGCGATCACGAAGGAGAAATGAAGCCCAGGCGCACTGATTAAGAAGACGGGCCATGACTGCATACAGGGCCATGTACAGGGGCTGGGTGGGAGGGATGGGGTGATGGGGGGAGTTACGCAGGGTTTGGTTTAAAGTTGTAATATTGTTACATTGTTGTGTGAGATATATATGTATGCCATGAGGTGGGAGGTAGCATTCCCACTTTGAATGCCAGCGGTGAACAGTTACCAGAGGAGTTACCTGATCCTGTAGTGTCCTGGTGTTGTCTGGTGGACTTTTCCTAGGCTGGATACTGGCATGTCTGCTCCTGAGGGTGAGCTGTCAGTGCTGCTGCTGGCGGAGGCTGCTCGTTTTGTGCAGGAACATGGCCAACAAGCTTTCCAGAGGCTGATGGCGGAGGTTCAGGTGCCTCGGCTGCTATGGAGTGTGATGCAGGTGCGGAGGTATCCGGGAGTGTAGGCAGATGCCGTCGTCGGACAAGGCCCCCATCACGGCTCAGCCCTTCTTCCTCTAGAGGTGTACAGCCGGCGGTGCAGGACGGCCGTCGAACCAGGAGGGGTGCTGCGGCTGTGGAGTCTGTTCCTGCGGAGGTGAGCGGTGCCATGAGTGAGGCCACAGTGGTGACTCGTTCCAGGGATCGGCGGGGCCGTCTTTCTCTGCGAGATTGGTGCTCGCCCTTCCCAAGATGGCAGACATCCCTCGGTTGTCCGGTCACAAGATGGTGGCCATTCCCCGGATGCCCAGTCCCAAGATGGCAGCCGCGCACTTCCGGTTGCTACGGCGTCTGGCGCTCGTGCAATGAGGTCATCGCGCCGTGTTGCTGGGGGACGATCACGTGAGCGGGGCCGATTGGCTCGCTCAGGCCCTGCTAGCCGGACCAGGACTGTAATGGTGCCTGTGTGTCAGGGTGCGTCATCCGAGGAGGCGGAGCAGCTGCGAGTGAGGACACGAACGCCTGCTCGCTCCAGGATTCCACTGAGGAGGGATCCAATCGATCAGACGGCTGTTGCTTCCAGTGACGTTGCTGCACGGCGCCTGGGTCCCCAGTCGGCTGCTCTGGATCGTGAGTACCCGGTCTATCCTGACCACCCCACGGCGCCAGCGGTGCTTCCCCCTGCTCCGTTTTTGGCCGCTGTCCTCCCTGTGCCTTCTGGTTCTGCTTTCCTTCCCGCACCCCCCTTGTCTGGTTCTGGGCAAGTTTCAGCGGCGGGTTTCGATGCGCTTTTCAGGTACTTCCTAACGTTAATGGCCTTTGGCTCCTCCGCGCCGATGGTGGTAGTGGATCCTTGGTGTCTGGTAGTCTGGTTGCTGGGGTGACTGGTGCGGGAGGTGTTGCTGTTTCGGCTGTTCCTTCGGTGGTTGTGGAGCCTTCTTCGGCTGGGGGTGGCAGGTCGAGTGCGGCTGCTGTGCCACTTCAGGATGCGGGTACTGTATCCGCTGGGGGGATACCTGGATTGCGTTGTGGGGGTTCACCTGTTTTGGGTACTGTGCCTGTGGTTGTCGGGGGAGTGGTAGGTGGGGGAGTTCCCCCCCCCCGCTCCACAAGGTGGCATAGCTTTGCAGACGTCAGTTTGTGAAATGGCGCCTCTGGCCATGTTGATTTCCACGGAGGCTCGGGACAAGATCATTAAACGGGAGTTTATTGATTTGTTGTCCTTGGTTCCCCCCAATCGCGAATCCGAGGATCAGCCACGTAAAGTTGTGGGACTGAGTGATAAGGAATAACTCGACAAAAAGTTGCCCATCACGTTTGGCACCTAGTTGCAGGGGTTTTTGATTTACGCGAGTGTTTTGTGTGAGCACTCCCCGGCTTTGAGCGTTCCCCTTTTAACTTATTTGGATCTTATTTGGGGGGCGTACAAGGTATACGGAGGGCAGTGTTGGTATCAGTATGATCAGAGGTTTCGTCAGAAATGTGCTGTGCGTCCGGATATGAGGTTTGACGTGCAGGACGGCAGTCTTTGGCTGCTTTTAATGACTCCTAGCCGGCCTGCCCCCTTTTTTTCGTGACTCCGCGGGAGGTACAGCGCGACCATCTTCCTTTTTTTCGTGACTCCTCAGGCCAATCAGCTCCTGCAGGGCGACAACAGAAGCGAGGGGTGTGCTGGCTCTTTAATGAGAGCCATTGCAGATGGTACACATCCTGTCACTTCTTGCACGAGTGTTCACAGTGTGGTGGGGGACATCCGGCCTTCAAGTGTTTTCGGAGGCCAGGAGGTTTTGGAAGTGGGGGCCTTAACACCAGGGATGGTAGGGCTCGAGGGGGTGACGCCGATGAGCGTGGCAAGGATGGGCCTCTGGCTCGAACGGGTGGTCGCTCGCAAGCTTTTTGAGGGGTTTCTATATGGTTTTAGAATTCCTTTTGTTTTTTCTGACCTCCCCCCAGTGTTCACGTAATTTGCGGTCAGCCATGGATCGAGTGGACGGGATGCGTGAAAAATTGTGCAAGGAGGTTTCCTTGAACAGGATGGCGGGTCCTTTTGACGTTATCCCTTTTCCAAATTTCCCCCCTGGGTTTGGTGCCCAAAAGGTCCCCAGGTTCCTTTCGACTTATTCATCACTTATCCCATCCAAGGGCTCGTCTTTTAATGACGGTATCCCCCGGGGGATTGTCGGGTCCATTATGCATCTTTTGATAAGGCTCTTGCCTTGGTTCGGGTGGCTGGGGACGGTGATCTGTTGACCAAATCGGATATCGAATCAGCTTTTCGGCTTCTTCCCATTCACCCCGATTGCTATCATTTATTGGGGTGTGCTTTGGACAATCAATATTTCTATGACAAATGTCTTCCCATGGGGTGTGCGTTCTCCTGCCAGTATTTTGAGCATTTTGCTACATTCTCGGAGTGGGTGGTGTCCAGTGTGTCTGGCAGGAGATCGCTGCTTCACTACTTGGGCCGACAAACAAAAAATCGTCCATGTGCTTCGTCGGTTAGCATGGACCTCTTGTCCACTTTCCGCAGGGTGGCAAAGGACTTTGGGGTCCCGGTTGCTGAGGATAAGACCGAGGGGGTGAGGGCACCTACTCATTACATTCGGGTTACCCGGCAGCTTCGGGCGGACCTTGATGTGTGGTTGCGTTTTTTGGCGGTGTATAATGGTCCATCTTGCTGGCAGTCACCAGACGCTTCCAATGTTGAGCTAGAGTTGTACATGGATGCTTCCAGGGCTCACGGTTTTGGTGCCTATTTTAAGGGGGCTTGGTGGAGGGAGTGGGCGGCGTCGGGGTTAACAGCTAACCTGACCTTTTTGGAGTTTTTCCCCCATAGTGGTGGCCATTGTGCTTTGGGGTGATGCTTTGACGAATCGTAGAGTGGTCTTTTGGTCCGATAACATGGGGTGGTTCAGGTGTTGTCGCGTGGTTCATCGAGTTCCCCTCCAGTTTTGGCTTTGCTACGTTTCCTGGTGTTGTGGTGTTTGAAGAGGAATGTGTGGGTGCGTGCTCGGCATATTCCCAGCGCTTCCAATGTTATCGCTGACTCACTTTCTGGCTTTCAGTGGGATCGGTTTCGGGTGTTAGCGCCGGAGGAATCGGGATTGCCGTTTCCGGACTTCTTGTGGGGTATCGTTTCGGACGTCTGATTGAGCTCATCCGGGGATCCTTGGGGCCGGCGACTCTGAGGTCGTATGCTGGGGTCTGGTGTGATTGGTATGGGGTTGCCCTTTCGGAATCGGGGGTTTTGTCTTCAGCTGATCGGCTCACCGCTACCTTTGTCTTCTTGAATAGGCTCCGCAGGGAGGGTAAAGCATGTGCGACTGTTGAGAGGTCGCTGGCTGCTTTGTCCTTTCTGTTTCAGTCCCTGGGTTGGGAGGATGTTTCTCATCAGTTTCTGATTCGTAGGATTGGTTCGGGGTTGGAGCTTGGAGCAAGTTTGCGATTGGCGCCGTCCTCTCTCTCGATGGATATATTGGAAGGTTTGCTGGACATGTTGCCGTTAATTTGTTCCTCTATGTTCGAAGTTGTGTTGTTTCGGACGGCTTATGTGGTTGGGTTATATGGGGCTTTGCGTATTGGGGAACTTGTTGCCCCACGGGTGGGTTCCTCTTCCGCTCTTATTTTTTCTGATGTTTGGTTATCTGTGAGGGGTGTTCATATGTGGCTGAGGCGCTCTAAGTCTGATAGGGGGCTGAGGTTTGTTTGGTGGGACATGGTGGTGCCTCGTGTCCCATGCGGTGTGTTTCCGAATATGTCCGTCTTCGAGGGCCTACTCCAGGTTCTTTTTTGGGGCACCAGTCAGGCTTGGCTTTGACTCGTTTTCAATTTGTCAGTGTTTTCCGCTTGTCTCTGCAGCATCTAGGTCTTCCTGCGGTGCAGTTTTCAGCGCATTCCTTTCGTATTGGAGCAGCTACTGCGGATGCGGGATCGAGTCTTTTGGAGCAAGACGTTATGAGGGTGGGTCGTTGGTTGTCGGCTTGGCATTGCAGTTATGTTCGTCCTCATTTGTTGTAATTCTCGTTTCTCTTGCTTGTTTATCTTTGTGCCTGTTTTTTTCGCTTAGGTTCTCCCTTTGGCACGGTATGGATTGTAGGCCATTCTTTTGTCCATTGGGCAGGGCGACAGGCTTCAGTTCGTCCATATGGCGGTGAATTTAAGCAGGCATGGGATAGGCATAAGGCTATCCTAAACAAAAGATAAATCCAGGTAAAGTATCCATGTAATTGGGCAGACTAGATGGGCCGAAAGGTTCTTATCTGCTGACATTTTTCTATGTTTCTAATCTTGTTTATTCTCCTGACCATGTACAGGTTCGCTGGCGCGGTATTCGGGGTTTGCGGTGGTTGCAATTGTTCAGGGAGGTCTCATCTTTGCGCCGATTGCTGAGTGTCCCTTTCGTTCTCATAATCCATGCTGGGGGTAACGACTTGGGTCATTTACGTACAGTGGATCTGCTGCGTTCCATCCAGGAGGACCTCGTACGTTTTCAGTCTTTGCTGCCCAGGGTTTTTCTGGTCTGGTCGGAGGCAGTTTTTCGGCCTGCCTGGTCTGCTTTGGGCGATGTGCATGCCCTTGAACATGCCCGCGCAAGCTTAACCACGCAGTGTCTTGTTTCGTAACTCGTTTGGGTGGTCAAGCTATTCGCCATTGCAAATTGGAGGATGTTAATGCTGCTTTGGTGCGTCCAGACTGTGTTCACCTTACTAATGAAGAAAGGAGCGGGATCTCAAGTGGATATCATGAGAGAAGAAAAGTTTATTCGGGGATAGCAAACCCCATACAATTAAAAATGTAACGTTTCGACCCGAAGGTCTTAATCCTACATATTAACACAAGACCAAAAGCCTTCCCTATATACACCTTATCTGATCGCTCGTGATCACATCTCATTAAGCAATAAAGCTATTAAAACATGTGCAGGGTATATAATTAAAGACAAAATTGGAAAATGCTAAATAATGTGACATTAAAAGAAAAACGGAGGGGTATATTCAATACTATAGTCAAACAGTTTTTTAACTTGCAAAAAGTTTTTTTTAACCTCTCTGGTGGTATTCCCGAGTGTGACTCAGGGTTAAATTTCGCTACCGCGAACGGTAACCCCGAGCCACACTCGGGCTGTATACTTACCGCATCCTGCGCTCCCTTGCTGTCCCCCGCAGTGTGATCGCGGCTACTTGCTTCCTGGTAAGGCTCACTGCGAGTCATGAGATGCAGGGGGGCGGGACCAGGCAGCAAAATGTAAAAAATATATATATTTCACTGTAAAGTCCCTAACATGCAGTCATGAACAGCCACTAGGCGGCACTAACAGATCAGAAACAGGCCATACACATGAAGATCTCTTATATGAAAATATAATTATTGATAGACTGAATGCATTATAAATGTTGCTGTATAAATAAGAGTGTACATAATTGAAATAATATATCATCCCAAGGATGTTTACACTGAGGCAATATGCGGAGACTAATATTGCACCCTTGTTTTCTGAAAGATTTCAGTGTTTTTGGTTTGATTTTATTATTGAATATAATTTATTTGCATTATTTTGGATAATTATTTTTGGGATAATAAATTATTATTTTGTGTTTCAAACTTTATCTGACTCCATGTGTTTACTTGACGCTCGCTTGCACGGATTTCAGGGAGTTATTCCTATGGAATACAGGCTTACTATATAAAACAACACATTTCCTTTCCAAAAAAATTTAAACGCTTTTAGACACAAAATTTTGAAAAAATTAGACGCCGCCAGGGAGGTTAATGAAACACCAAAGAATATCTTTCACTTACAAGAAAGTTTTTTTTTTTTTAAAAGAAATTTTACATAAAGTTCTTTAACTTATAAAGAGGACAAATGCATATTTTATTTGTATCAATACTAAATTATTTATGACCATATCATCTATAAAATGTCTGTATATGTCATAAGCGGGAACTGCAATCCCTAAGAGAGTCTTATGATGGGCCCATATGTTGTTTATAGCAGTATCTAAATCTCTATGTATGTGTACCGTGTTGATGTAATGGATGATGGATTTGTTTGTCCATACATGGTGGAGATATATCGATGACGTCTTTGGAATTTGGAAGGGGAGTGAAACTGTTTTGATAACCTTCCTTAGAAATGAATCTGGCTAGCTCCAGTATACAATTCACTATGACGTCTAATCCATCAGAAATTAATTTTCTAGATCTCACCCTGAAAGTAGAGGGAGATCACCTTATCAGTGATCTATACGTCAAACCCACAGATAGAAATAGCCTTCTTCACTTCTGCAGTTTTCATCCAGAGTACGTTCAAATCCTTACCTCGTAGCCAGTATAGCAGAGTCATTAGAAATGTCACCAACCCCAATATCGGTGAAGTTAGATTACAGCAAATGACCCAGAAATTTATAGATAGATGAGGAATATACACGATCAAAAACCCTGAATCACACTGCAATAATTTCACAATCGAAAGACAAAGGACAAAAAGAGTGTCGTATTCCCTTTGTGACGACATTTAACCAGGCAAGTAGATGGATTAATCAGGAGGTAGTGAGAAGACATTGGCAGATCCTACAGAAAGCGTATAGTGAGATTCCATTTTTTCAAGTAGCTCCAATGTTTGCACATTAGAGAAATAGAAATTTGAGGGATTCCCTGATCAAGGAGGATGTTGCGTCATTTAAAAAGAACCAACAAAGCTTGCTAGCCCCCCGAAAACATAGGACTTTCCCCTAAGTTGTGCATCATGTAACGCCATCATTAGGGGCGACTCCCTTCTACATCCACAGACAGGGGTAAAAATCCCTATCCGGGGGTTATTCGCTTGTGACTCCTCATTTGTTATTTATGTTTCAAAATGTCCTTGTGGACTCCTCTATGTAGGGGAAACAACCATGAGAGTGAAGGACAGAATTAGTAAACATAAATCGATTCGTACTAAACGACTAGAGTTACCAGTAGCGGAACATTTTCATACTTGCTCCCATAGTGTAGCTCAATTGCGCTTTCAAGTAGTGGACCAAGTTCCACCTCTTAGACGCGGGGGCGATAGGACTCGCCTGTTGAAATGTAAACAAAAATAGTGGATACATAAATTAGACACCTTAAAGCCAAAGGGGTTAAATAGGGAATTTGACTTGAATGTATGTTTCTGAATTTTTTCTGATGCTTTCTCATTCAATGAAGATCTTTCTCTTTATCTCTCCAGAATGGCGGAAATTCCGTAGATACTCGAGTATAGCGCGACCCGAATATAACGCGATGGATAGATATTTATTATGGAAATGAGAGAATACTCACGACTCGAATATAACGCGAGGAATTTTTTTTTACTGTACTGGTAAACAATTAAGATCCTTCCAGGTTCTCTTACCACAGTCCGGCGCCCCCTCAGGCCAGGCTCTAGAATGATTGCAGTTGTTACTAAGTGTGAAGCTGCCGGCCACTCATCTTCTTTACTAGTGATTAGATGGCTGGCGGAGGCGAAAGATTGGCTTAAACCAAGCGTGCCCTCTGGCCGTGATGGATCTCACCTCTCCCGAATCCGGGAGTTCCTGAAGTGTTTGCAAGCATCAGGGAGCCCACATTCACTTCAGCGAGACTACTGGGACTTCCGGGAGACTTTGGATCCAGAGCAAGGCAAGTTTTTTTTTTTTTTACACGCGATGGGAATGTCTCGAATATAACGCGACCCCTCCAATTTTATGGTAAATTTTTGTCCCCAAAATCTAGCGGTATACTCGAGTATCTACACATTAATGGGGGCTCCATGTGAAGGACATCCATTACATCAATATGATACAAATACATACAGGGTAATTCAAAGAGAAATCGAAAAGTCACTGCACGTTCGGTGACTTTCGTTCTCTTCAATTCGGTTCCTTTTGCCGATCCCATTTCGGTGACCCTGCGGTGTATTCAGCAAGCACCACAGGGTCCCCGAATTGCAGGGAAAGGCCGCCGCAAACCCGAGGAAAACAAACCGCAAAACCCAGCAAATGCACGCTGAAAACCCGCAAAAACATCTGGATTAACCCACCGAAAACCACGGAAAAACCCGAGCAGGAGCCGATCACACGCAGCGAAGGAGCCGGAAAAAGCCGACACCACAGACGAATGGAGTGAATAAATTAGAAAAACAGTTTGCTTGAATGTGTGAAAAGTGAAACGCTGTTTGCAAAGAAACTACTGAGCGAAAATGTCTGAAATTTACATAAAATCCAATGAATGATAATAAAAAGGGCTGTTACCGAAAAAATAAGTAAACTAAAAAAATAAATAAAAAGCGGACTTTTTAAAACAAAAAAATCCAGAAAAATGCTTAAAATATCCCAAAAATCTATAAATAAAGAGACTCTTTTCTGCAGAATTTTATAATGGACGGTTTACTAGATATTGAATTAAAACGGGAATATTTTTAACATTAAAACCTTTGGGATTCGCCTAAATAAATCTGCCGCATGAAACCACAGGGCATTTCAGGAACCTTTCACTGCTGGTTTGTGTTCTCTGAATAGACGAAGCAGTGCTTCTCTATGGGGATTCACTGCCCTCGAACAGGCACCGAACAGGCACCGTATGTACAGGCAATTCACCAGGATTTGGCGAATTGCCTTTTCTCTGGATAGCCGAATGGCCAAGAAAGGTAACCGAACGCGGATTTTCAGCGTTCGGTTACCTTTCTCCAGAAATTCGGATCTCTTTGAATAACCCTGATAGAGATTTAGATACTGCTATAAACAACATATGGGCCCATCATAAAACTCTCTTCGGGATTGCAGTTCCCGCTTATGACATATACATACATTGTTATAGAGGATTGTGACGGAACCGTTCTCTTCCGCCTGTCCCTGCTCTCCAGATACCCCCTTACCAAGATCAGCCCGGCCTCTGAGTTGCTTGGAGCTCAGTGCCTCGAGCAGCCTGATCTGCAGCTCCAGACCTGCTGGGTCTGAACCTCTGCCTTGGAGCCTCTTTGCATTTCCGGAAGGCCACTCTGTGCCTTCTGAGGTTGAGTGTAGTGTAGCGTAGTTGAAGGAGACACCAGACGAGCTGTATGTTCCAACAGGATTCTCTCTTTATGGAAGATTTCACCAGATATTTATACAGGTTACAGCAACACAGATTCAAACTTCCCACCCACCCCAACCGTTCTGATTGGTTAGTTCCAAAATAGGGCTGTGCAATTAATCGCAAAACAATGGCGATTTAAGCACATGCAATTTCTAAATCACATAAGGCTGGAATTTTATCTATTCATTCTATCGGCTCCCTGTAAGCTTCCGGCTGCATGGAGCTTTGGGCACTTGCAGGGGGAACCACGTGTACAGCCGCGTTCTCGCGGCTCGTCACGTGGTTCCCCCACGGGAGCGCCCAAGCTCCATGTCGCTGGAAGCTCACAGGGAGCCGAACACGCAGCGCAAAGAAGTGAGCTGGGGCAGTAATATATCCATGTGCTGGGGGCAATATCCATGAGCTGGGGCAGTTTATCCATAAGCTGGGGCAGTATATCCATGAGCTGGGGCATATCCATGTGCTGGGGCATATCCATGTGCTGGGGCAGCATATCCATGTGCTGGGGCATATCCATGTGTTGGGGCAGTATATCCATAAGCTGGGGCAGTATCCATGTGTGAGCTGGGGCAGTATCCATAAGCTGGGGCAAAATCCATGTGCTGGGGCAGTATCCATGTGTGAGCTGGGGGCAATATATCCACGTGCTGGGGCAGTATATCAATAAGCTGGGCAGTATATCCATGTGCTGGGGCAGTATATCCATGAGCTGGTGCAGTATATCCATGTGCTGGGGCAGTATATCCTTGTGCTGGGGCAGTATATCCATGAGCTGGTGCAGTATATCTATGAGCTGGGGCAGTATATCCATGTGCTGGGGCAGTATATCCATGAGCTGGTGCAGTATATCCATGTGCTGGGGCAGTATATCCATGTGCTGGGGCAGTATATCCATGTGCTGGGGCAGTATATCCATGTGTGAGCTGGGGAAATATCCATGAGCTGGGGCAGTATATCCATGAGCTGGGGCAGTATCCATGTGTGAGCTGGGGCAGTATCTGTCAGGAATCAAGCCTGTGCCCGCACCTAATCCCTGGCAAACCCTTATTCACCTGCCTATGTTTGTATGCAGGTTACAGGATCCCCTATATGGCTGTTCAGCTTCTGTTGTGGTGCCTACAGGTGTATGCCATTACTCTTAATGAAGCCTGCTTAAAAGAGGGGTCCACCCTTCCATCAGGGCTTCAACATTAATGTTTCTGGAAGTGCAGACAACCAGTCCTGTCCCTGAAGCTCCCTACTATTGAACACGAATCCCTCCAGTGAGATACCCAAGTGGAACCCTGCTCCCAAGGAGAATCTCGCTATCAAAGGTACCCCGCTCTCAAGAATCCTCATTTTCAAGTGTACCCTGCTTTCCAGCAAACCCTGAAACCTGCATACAGTCTGTTGCCTGCCTGTTAGTGCTCATAGCAATTTCTATTTGTTTTTTTTATTCTTTAATACACCTTCAGTACCCTGTAACCTGTGTGACTCCTATGATCACTGCATCATGGGCTTACTTCACCCACCGTCGCACTCCCAACCTGACAGTATCCATGTGTGAGCTGGGGCAGTATATCCATGTGTGAGCACAGTATATCCATGTGCTGGAGCAGTATATCCATGAGCTGGGGCAGTTTATCCATGAGCTGGGGCAGTTTATCCATGAGCTGGGGCAGTATATCCATGAGCTGGGGCAGTATATCCATGAGCTGGGGCAGTATATCCATGAGCTGGGGCAGTATATGCATGTGCTGGGGCAGTATATCCATGTGTGAGCACAGTATATCCATGTGCTGGGGCAGTATATCCATGAGCTGGGGCAGTTTATCCATGAGCTGGGGCAGTTTATCCATGAGCTGGGGCAGTATATCCATGTGTGAGCACAGTATATCCATGTGCTGGGGCAGTTTATCCATGAGCTGGGGCAGTTTATCCATGAGCTGGGGCAGTATATCCATGTGTGAGCACAGTATATCCATGTGCTGGGGCAGTATATCCATGAGCTGGGGCAGTTTATCCATGAGCTGGGGCAGTATATGCATGTGCTGGGGCAGTATCCATGAGCTGGGGCAGTATATCCATGAGCTGGGGCAGTATATCCATGAGCTGGGGCAGTATATCCATGAGCTGGGGCAGTATATCCATGAGCTGGGGCAGTATATCCATGAGCTGGGGCAGTATATCCATGTGCTGGGGCAGTTTATCCATGTGTGAGTTGGGGCAGTATATCCATGTGTGAGCTGGGGCAGTATATCCATGTGTGAGCTGGGGCAGTATATCCATGTGTGAGTTGGGGCAGTATATCCATGTGTGAGCTGGGGCAGTATATCCATGTGTGAGCTGGGGCAGTATATCCATGTGTGAGCTGGGGCAGTATATCCATGTGTGAGCTGGGGCAGTATATCCATGTGTGAGCTGGGGCAGTATATCCATGTGTGAGCTGGGGCAGTATATCCATGTGTGAGCTGGGGCAGTATATCCATGTGCTAATTGCAAATAAAATCGCAATATTCATTCAAAAAAATAAATGATTATTTTGTCCATATTGCACAGCCCTATTCCAAGACCACTGCAGGTTTCCTTCAGGTCCTCTTCAGGCTTCACTTAGGTCCACTGGCTTTATGCAGATGAAGTCTTGACCACACACAGTGATTTACATAACGCATTGTAAAGGGAATCAGATAGTGTTTGGCTGAGACAATGTGACTCCCAACCTCTCAGACATGTAAACAGAGAAACACAGTGAAAACCCTTTTGCCTAATCACAAGTTACTCAAAGTTGTTTACGTTCACACAAAACCACATTTCTACCCTCCCATTCACATCTATAACTATAAAATCGAATGTCCATCGCCGCGCAGCCAACAGAAACCCGTTGTGCAGCGTCGGACAGACGCTGGATGCACGCGCAGCCTCTACCAGTCGGCTGTGCGCGCATCCAGTAGAGGATGTAGGCCCAAGCCAAGCCGGGGACTCGCCTAAGCCTCGAGGCCGGCCAAGCAGTCTGCGACAGCCGGAGGACGGTCACCGCTGGAGCTCAGGGCCGATGTAGGAGGATGTTACCTACACATACTCACCTCCATCGGCCCTTAGCACCTCCAGCGATGGCAGTCCTGTGCCCGCTCTGTGTCGGTCGCCGGTATGACGTCACGAAAGCCTTTGACCCAGGGTCAAAGGCTTCCGTGACGTCATACCAGTGACCAACGGAGAGAGGACACTGGAAGCAGGACTGCCATCGCTGGAGGAGCTCCAGGCCGATGCAGGTGAATATGTGTGGAACCGGTGGAGGACTCGAGGCCGATGTAGGTGAGTATGTGCTCTCCACACCCACCCTGCTTGCTCGGCCGGCATCCAGGCTCAGGCGAGCCCCCGGCTTGGCTTGGGCCTAGAGGCCCAAGCCAAGCCGGGGGCTCGCCTGAGCCTGGATGCCGGCCATACACACATATATGGGGGTTACAGGGTGTGTGTATATGTATGTATGTGGGCAGGCTTTATACCTAGTACAGGAATATAAGTATATTTAAAACCAAAGCTACGCCATTTTACACTAAACTAAACTAAAACCAAACGATGTAAAATATATTTAAAATCACACGATATAAATGAACATAAAGTCTCTTGGGGTTTGAAGCATGGAGCGTTACGTCAGTTCCATGACAATGATATGGTCATAAATTTATTTAGTATTGATATAAAGAGGACAAATGCAGATTTTATTTGTAAGTTAAAGAACTTTTTGTAAAATTTCTTTTACTTACAAAAAAGTTTTTGTTTTTTTTAAAAAGGAATTCTTTGGCGTTTCATTAAAAAAAAAACTTTTTGCAAGTTAAAACTCTGTTTGATTGAATATACCCCTCCATTTTTCTTTTAATGTCACATTATTTAGCATTTTCCAATTTTGTCTTTAATTATATAGCCTGCACATGTTTTAATAGCTTTATTGCTTAATGAGATGTGATCACGAGCGATCAGATAAGGTTTATATATGGAAGGCTTTTGGTCTTGTGTTAATATGTAGGATTAAGACCGTCGGGTGGAAACGGTACATTTTTTATTGTATGGGGTTTGTTATCCCCGAATAAACTTTTCTTCTCTCACGATATCCACTTGAGATCCTGCTCCTCTCTTCATTCGTATGTGCATAGGATTGGTGGTGTCCTCTTGAGCGGTGATCTCGTGGTAGTATGGTTGGGGCTCCCTCCTAGTGGCGATCGCGGCACCTTGGATATGTTCAATGCCGGTTTGCAAGTGGGGATTGAGGAGGCGCTGGCTGCGGGGGGCGCAGCCTGAGGGATTAGTGGTGCTCAGGCTGTGGAAGTTATCCTGGCCAGCGGTAAATTGGAGGAAGTTGGAGCTCAAATGAGAAACTGGGAGAGGGGGGGTGGCTTCCTGATGTGGCTGACGGCGCACCGGAAGTTGAACTATGCGGAAAGGTTTTACCTGTCAGGGGCAGGGTACGCCCCTGCTGACAGTTGGGTTAAGTTTACTAGCAATGCACCGAAAGTTCGGCCACCGAAAATTATTGGCCAAAAATGGTGTTTTCGGTTTCGGCCGAAATGGAAACTCAGCCGAAAAAAACCGGCCGAAAATGTCCATTTCCTGGCCGAGCCGGCGGCTCGTCTGAGCTGCCTGCGCCAGCCAAAAGACTTTCTCCGCTGGAGCTCAGGACCAAAGTAGGAGAATGTAGGTGAATATGGTGCAACAAATCAGCCATGCGAACCTGGGCCTGGAGGCCCGGCCGAGCAAGCTGCTCGGCCGGCCTCCAGCGCTGGGTGAGTCCCCGGCCTCCAGGTCCTGGTTCTCATGTCTGACTTTTTCGGTTTCGGCGCATCCCTAATGTTTACTAGGATTTGGATGTTATGAAAATATTAAATAAAGTTGTGGCCAAAACCATTTTACCCAATAAGAAGGCGCCGTGCAATTTATTATGTTTGGCTTTGGTCATGGGATGGGATGTGTTTTGGCAGAATTGGGAAGGGCCCCTCCTTTAGGCAGTCATGCGAGTGCAGGGGTCAGCGAGGGAGCGCAGGAACAAGTAATGTATCCAGCCCAAGCGTGGCTCGGGGTTACCGCATTGAGCAGTGAAAGTTAACCTCGAGCCACACTCTGGAAAACCACCAGGGAAGTTAATGGTCCTGGTGCTCGCTGTGACTATACGTGTGTGCAGCGCGTGGCGCCGCTGGCCCCGGTCATACTCACGCAGACGCCTCGTGGATTTCAGTTCCATCATAAACACCACAACCGGACAGGACCTGCAGAGAGACGCACATTAACACCGGCCACACACAGCACCCCGTATAACACACAGCACCTACAGAGAGACGCACGTTAACACCGGCCACACACAGCACCCCGTATAACACACAGCACCCCGTATAACACACAGCACCTACAGAGACGCACGTTAACACCGGCCACACACAGCACCCCGTATAACACACAGCACCTACAGAGAGACGCACATTAACACCGGCCACACACAGCACCCCGTATAACACACAGCACCTACAGAGAGACGCACGTTAACACCGGCCACACACAGCACCCCGTATAACACACAGCACCCCGTATAACACACAGCACCTACAGAGAGACGCACGTTAACACCGGCCACACACAGCACCCCGTATAACACACAGCACCTACAGAGACGCACGTTAACACCGGCCACACACAGCACCCCGTATAACACACAGCACCCCGTATAACACACAGCACCTACAGAGACGCACGTTAACACCGGCCACACACAGCACCCCGTATAACACACAGCACCTACAGAGAGATACACATTAACACCGGCCACACACAGCACCCCGTATAACACACAGCACCCCGTATAACACACAGCACCTACAGAGAGATACACATTAACACCAGCCACACACAGCACCCCGTATAACACACAGCACCCCGTATAACACACAGCACCTACAGAGAGATACACATTAACACCGGCCACACACAGCACCCCGTATAACACACAGGGCCGCCTCGCCTCATATTACACCCAGGACTGCATCGCCTCATATTACACACTGAACTCTTTAAATCTCATAATACATGGTCATGGAACTGACATAGCGCTCCCAAGTCCTTTATTTTCCTGGCAAAAAAACCAAAAGACACAGACATTTGCTTTGGGAAAGACATTATGTTCATTAATATTGTGTGGTTTTAAATGTAAATTGCTCGGTTTTAGTTTTAAATAAATTGCTGAGCTTTAGTTTTAAATGTACTTTTATTCCTGTATGTGAATGGGCACGTGGTGATGTGTTTTAAAGATGCAACCTGAAGCAATGCTCAATGCCCGCTTTTGTGTGGAATGTTTGAGTAATGTGTGATTATGCAAGATTGCTTTTCTCTGTGTCTGTTCTCTGGTTTAAGGAGTCATGAGTCTGGGGCAGTGTTTGACTGCAAAGGTAATCTGATGTATTGGAACAATAGATTATGTAAATGATGTGTGATATGAAGCTAAGGAATGTTTACTGTAAATATCTGACATAATGTAATTAGAGTTTTAGTAGGTCAATGTTCGTCATTTGGTTTATGCAAATGATCACTGTTGGAACTGGACATAAATAGTGGCGTTTTTCAATAAAAAGTCTCAGATTCCTGTTTGAACATACAGCTTGTCTGGTGTCTCATTCAGGGTACCCACTCTCACCCTCAGAAGGCACAGAGCGGCCTTCTGGAAATTCAAAGAGACAGAGGATCAGACCAAGCAGGTCTGGAACTACAGATCAGGCTGCTCGAGGTAGTGAGTTCCAAGCGACTCAGCGGCCGGGCTGATCTTGGTAAGGGGGTGTCTGGAGAGCAGGACAGGCAGTAGGAGTGGGGTTTCCGTCACATTAGCTGGCAGCAGTGTGGATAGAGGTTCTCCAACACCAAGACACCCTGAGATGGCCAACTACGCAGCCTGCAAGTGGGATACTCTGAGGGACCTGCTGGAGAGCCGAGGAGGGATCGCCGGATCCAAGGATGCCCTAATCAGCGAGCTGGCAGAAATGGAGCAAAGAAACGATGACTCTAAACCCTGGTCAGCTGAGGAGCTATTCCAGCAGAGGGTCCGGTGACGAATGGCCCTGTATGGGAGCGATACGTCCGAGGAAGCCATTAGTCGGGCCACCTCGGACATAATGCTGCAGGATGCCCAGCCTTAGAGGGAGCGTGAGAGGCAGCACGAACTCCAGGTGGCCGAGCTGCGAGACAGGCTGAGGATGTCTGAGGTCCCGGAGCCTCTGGATTGGGACGATTATGTGGTGCCGGCTGAAGTGAGGACCACGGCACAACATACCTCTGGCCTCTACCGCTAAGAACCAGAGGATTACTGTCAGACAAGGGTGGATTAGACAGCTGTCTCCACCGGTGTGACCCAGCAGGACGGTTGGGTACTGTCAGAGGAGGACTGCCTCGTAACAGTGGGTGAACCTGAAGTCCCCTCTGGAGAGTTGTAGGGCAGATTACCTAGATTGGCCCCAATGTGCTCCCAGCCACGGATGGCTGAGGGAGCTTGAAGGCCTGGATATGGCTGTAACGAGGCCTGGGACTGTACGGCAAAAGGAGCGCACAGTCTGGAAGGGGCAGAGGAACATGAGGAAATTGAGTCGGGGGTGCTCCTGCGCTTTCCCGTCTTGCCCGCCGTAAAGGAAGCGGCAATGTTGCCCCAAGCACTGCTTGAGACAAGTTTCCAGGATGAGCCTGGGGTTGCCCAAGTCACGCATGAGCAACCAACAAACGGGTACGGATGGCCCTCTCCATCTCCACCGAGAGTGGAGTAAGCCCTCCCGCCGTCCCCTTCAGCGGACACTACCCCAATGTCCATCCCCCCAGCAGAAGCGCTGGCTACTAGGCAGAGCGCCGCTGGCCTCTGCCCACCCACAGACTTTTAGCTGGAGAGTCTGACCGAGGATCTGTGGGGGCTGCTTCCAAAGCGGCAGGTATCTCCACCGAAAGTGGAAACCCCCCCTCTCATCCCCACCAACAGACACTACCCCAGTATCCATCCACCCAGCGGAAACACTGGCTAGGGGGCAGAGCGTCACCAAGCCCTGTTTTCAAATCGGCTGTCCCAGAGTTCGGGGGAAAGGAGGAGAACCACAGGCTGACTGAGGAGCCCACAAACTGTCTGATCATCCCCGCTTCACTCAAGCAGCCAAGCGAGCTTCAGAGAGCAGAGACAGATAGCTGGCTCCCCCACGGCAGTTTGTGATGCATGGAGTGGAGACAGACGATTCTCAACCCCCTGTGCTGGGGGCATCGGTCACCCCATGTTTCCACCAGCTGACCCAGGAGCGGGTGCAGACGGCACATTTTGCAGAGAGGATTGTTACCCCGAGCAAAGGTACAGGCGGGACCTCTTCCCAGCAGTGGGTCACTTTACTGGGAGCGGGTGCAGTTGGCACCTTTTTAACAAGGGATGTTGATACCGTGAGAACAGGTACAGGCGGGACCTCTCCCCAGCAGTGAGCCCATTTCCCAGGAGGGGGTACCAGCAATGTGGCGTACCCACAACGGCCCGGGAGCACAGGAGGGGCCCGGGAGCACAGGAGGGGCCGGGGAGCACAGGAGGGGCCGGGGAGCACAGGAGGGGCCGGGGAGCACAGGAGGGGCCCGAGAGCACAGGAGGGGTCGGGGAGCACAGGAGGGGTCGGGGAGCACAGGAGGGGCCGGGGAGCACAGGAGGGGCCGGGGAGCACAGGAGGGGCCCGGGAGCACAGGAGGGGCCCGGGAGCACAGGAGGGGCCCGGGAGCACAGGAGGGGCCGGGGAGCACAGGAGGGGCCCGGGAGCACAGGAGGGGCCGGGGAGCACAGGAGGGGCCCGAGAGCACAGGAGGGGCCCGAGAGCACAGGAGGGGCCGGGGAGCACAGGAGGGACCGGGGAGCACAGGAGGGGCCCGAGAGCACAGGAGGGGCCCGGGAGCACAGGAGGGGCCCGAGAGCACAGGAGGGGCCGGGGAGCACAGGAGGGGCCGGGGAGCACAGGAGGGGCCGGGGAGCACAGGAGGGGCCCGAGAGCACAGGAGGGGCCCGGGAGCACAGGAGGGGCCCTCAATGCGCTACTAAGGCTGGCTGTTTGCCGGAACCAGGACAGGTGGAGAAGCATGGGTGCTCGCCTCCTCCCGACAGACTATGGACCAAGGTATGGACTATTGCTCCAACAACCCCATGTCAACCCGTGGGGTCCAACCGTGATCCTCTGCCTGTTTGAATTTTCCAGAAGGCCGCTCTGTGCCTTCTGAGGGTGATCGTGGGTACCCGGAATGAGACACCAGACGAGCTGTATGTTGCCCCCCCACCTCATCAGATCATCATATTACACACAGCCCCCTCTCATCATATTACACACAGCGCCCCCTCTCATCATATTACACACAGCCCCCTCTCATCATATTACACACAGCCCCCTTCTCATCATATTACACACAGCCCCCCCTCTCATCATATTACACACAGCCCCTCTCATCATATTACACACAGCCCCCCCTCTCATCATATTACACACAGCCCCCTCTCATCATATTACACACAGCCCCCTCTCATATTACACACAGCCCCCTCTCATCATATTACACACAGCCCCCCTCTCATCATATTACACACAGCGCCCCCTCTCATCATATTACACAGCCCCCTCTCATCATATTACACACAGCCCCCCTTCATCATATTACACACAGCCCCCTCTCATCATATTACACACAGCCCCCCTCTCATATTACACACCAGCGCCCCCTCTCATCATATTACACACAGCCCCCTCTCATCATATTACACACAGCCCCCCTCATCATATTACACACAGCCCCCTCTCATCATATTACACACAGCCCCCTCATCATATTACACACAGCCCCTCTCATCATATTACACACAGCCCCCCTCATCATATTACACACAGCGCCCCTCTCATCATATTACACACAGCCCCCTCTCATCATATTACACACACAGCATCATATTAGCACAGCCCCCTCTCATCATATTACACACAGCCCCTCTCATCATATTACACACACAGCCCCCCTCTTCATATTACACACAGCCCCCTTCTCATATTACACACAGCCCCCTCTCATCATATTACACACAGCCCCCCTCTCATCATATTACACACAGCCCCCCCCCTCATCATATTACACACAGCCCCCTCTCATCATATTACACACACAGCGCCCCCTCTCATCATATTACACACAGCCCCTCTCATCATATTACACACAGCCCCTCATCATATTACACACAGCCCCCCCTCATCATATTACACACAGCCCCCTCATCATATTACACACAGCCCCCTCTCATCATATTACACACAGCCCCCTCTCATCATATTACACACAGCCCCTCTCATCATATTACACACAGCCCCCCTCTCATCATATACACAGCCCCCTCTCATCATATTACACACAGCCCCCCTTCTCATCATATTACACACAGCCCCTCTCTCATCATATTACACACAGCCCCCTCTCATCATATTACACACAGCCCCCTCTCATCATATTACACACAGCCCCCTCTCATCATATTACACACAGAGCCCCCTCTCATCATATTACACACAGCCCCCCTCTCATCATATTACACACAGCCCCCCCTCTCATCATATTACACACAGCCCCCTCTCATCATATTACACACAGCCCCCCTCTCATCATATTACACACAGCCCCCTCTCATCATATTACACACAGCCCCCTCTCATCATATTACACACAGCCCCCCCTCATCATATATTACACACAGCCCCCTCTCATCATATTACACACAGCCCCCTCTCATCATATTACACACAGCCCCCTCTCATCATATTAACACACAGCCCCCCCTCATCATATTACACACAGCCCCCTCTCATCATATTACACACAGCCCCCTCTCTCATCATATTACACACAGCCCCTCTCATCATATTACACACAGCCCCCCTCATCATATTACACACAGCGCCCCTCTCATCATATTACACACAGCCCCCCTCATCATAATTACACACAGCCCCCTCATCATATTACACACAGCCCCCTCTCATCATATTACACACAGCCCCTCTCATCATATTACACACAGCCCCCTCTCATCATATTACAACACAGCCCCCTCTCTCATCATATTACACACAGCCCCCTCTCATCATATTACACACAGAGCCCCCTCTCATCATATTACACACAGCCCCCCCTCTCATCATATTACACACAGCCCCCCTCTCTCATATTACACACAGCCCCCTCTCATCATATTACACACAGCCCCCCTCTCATCATATTACACACAGCCTCTCATCATATTACACACAGCCCCTCTCATCATATTACACACAGCCCCCTCATCATCATATTACACACCCCCCCCTCTCATTCATATTACACACAGCCCCCTCTCATCATATTACACACAGCCCCTCTCTCATCATATTACACACAGCCCCCTCTCATCATATTACACACGAGCCCCCTCTCATCATATTACACACAGCCCCCTCTCAAAGATATTACAACACAGCCCCCTCTCATCATATTACACACAGCCCCCTCTCATCATATTACACACAGCCCCCCCTCATCATATTACACACAGCCCCCTCTCATCATATTACACACAGCCCCCTCTCTCAATCATATTACACACAGCCCCCTCTCATCATATTACAACCAGCCCCCTCTCATCATATTACACACAGCCCCCTCTCATCATATTACACACAGAGCCCCCTCTCATCATATTACACACAGCCTCTCATCATATTACACACAGCCCCCTCTCATCATATTACACACAGCCCCCTCTCATCATATTACACACAGCCCCCCTCTCATCATATTACACACAACCCCCCTCCTCATCATATTACACACAAAAACCCCCCTCTCATCATATTACACACAGCCCCTCTCATCATATTACACACAGCCCCCCTCTCATCATATTACACACAGCCCCTCTCATCATATTACACACAGCCCCCCTCTCATCATATTACACACAGCCCCCCCTCTCATCATATTACACACAGCGCCCCTCTCATCATATTACACACAGCCCCCTCTCATATTACACACAGCCCCCTCTCATCATATTACACACAGCCCTCCTCATCATATTACACACAGCCCCCTCTCATCATATTACACACAGGCCCCCTCTCATCATATTACACACAGCCCCCCTCTCTCATCATATACACACAAGCCCCCCTCTCATCATATTACACACAGCCCCCTCTCATCATATTACACACAGCCCCCTCTTCATCATATTACACACAGCCCCCTCTCATCATATTACACACAGCCCCCCTTCTCATTCATATTACACACAGCCCCCCCTCTCATTCATATTACACACAGCCCCCTCTCATCATATTACACACAGCCCCCCTCTCATCATATTACACACAGCCCCCTCTCATCATATTACACACAGCCCCCCTCTCATCACCCCCCCCCCCCCCCCCCCCATATTACACACAGCCCCCCTCTCATCATATTACACACAGCCCCCCTCTCATTCATATTACACACAGCCCCCCTCTCATCATATTACACACAGCCCCCCTCTCATATTACACACAGCCCCCTCTCATCATATTACACACAGCCCTCCTCTCATCATATTACACACAGCCCCTCCCTCATCATATTACACACAGCCCCCTCTCTCATCATATTACACACAGCCCCCCCTCTCATATATTACACACAGCCCCTCTCATCATATTACACACAGCCCCCTCTCATCATATTACACACAGCCCCCTCTCTCATCATATTACACACAGCCCCCTTCTCATCATATTACACACAGCCCCCTCTCATCATATTACACACAGCCCCCCTCTCATCATATTACACACAGCCCCCTCTCTCATCATATTACACACAGCCCCCTCTCATCATATTTACACACAGCCCCCTCTCATCATATTACACACAGCCCCCTCTCATCATATTACACACAGCCCCCCTCTCATCATATTACACACAGCCCCCTCTCATCATATTACACACAGCCCCCTCTCATCATATTACACCACAGCCCCCCTCTCATCATATTACACACAGCCCCCTCTCATCATATTACACACAGCCCCCTCTCATCATATATTACACACAGCCCCCCCTCTCATCATATTACACACAGCCCTCTCTCTCATCATATATACACACAGCCCCCCTCTCATCATATTACACACAGCCCCCTCTCATCATATTACACACAGCCCCCTCTCATTATTACACACAGCCCCCCTCTCTCATCATATTACACACAGCCCCCTCTCATCATATTACACACAGCCCCCCCTCTCATCATATTACACACAGCCCCCTCTCATCATATTACACAGAAGCCCCCTCTCATCATATTACACACAGCCCCCTCTCATCATATTACACACAGCCCCCTCTCATCATATTACACACAGCCACCCCCTCCTCATCATATTACACACAGCCCCCCTTCTCATCATATTACACACAGCCCTCCCTCTCTCATCATTATTACACACAGCCCCCTCTCATCATATTACATTCACAGCCCCCCTCTCTCATCATATTACACACAGCCCCCTCTCATCATATTACACACAGCCCCCTCTCATCATATTACACACAGCCCCCCCTCTCATCATATTACACACAGCCCCCTCTGTCATCATATTACACACAGCCCCCCCTCTCATCATATTACACACAGCCCCCCTCTCATCATATTACACACAGCCCCCTTCTCATTCATATCACCACAGCCCCCCTCTCTCATCATATTACACACAGCCCCCTCTCATCATATTACACACAGCCCCCTCTCTCATCATATTACACACAGCCCCCCCTCTTCATCATATTACACACAGCCCCCTCTCATCATATTACACACAGCCCCCTCTCATCATATTACACACAGCCCCCCTCTCTCATCATATTATCACACAGCCCCCCTCATTTTCATCATATTACACACACCCCCCCCTATTCTCATCATTATTACACACAGCCCCCTCTCATCATATTACACACAGCCCCCTCTCTCATCATATTACACACAGCCCCCCCTCTCATCATATTACACACAGCCCCCTCTTCATCATATTACACACAGCCCCCCCTCTCATCATATTACACACAGCCCCCTCTCATCATATTACACACAGCCCCCTCTCATCTATATTACACACAAGCCCCCTCTCATCATATTACACACAGCCCCCTCTCATATCTATACACACAGCCCCCCCTCTCTCATCATATTACACACAGCCCCCTCTCATCATATTACACACAGCCCCCTCTCATCATATTACACACAGCCCTCTCTCATCATATTACACACAGGCCCCCCTCTCATCATTATTACACACAGCCCCCTCTCATCATATTTACACACAGCCCCCTCTCATCATATTACACACAGCCCCCCCTCTCATCATTATTACACACAGCCCCCCCTCTCATCATATTACACACAGCCCTCCTCTCTCATCATTATTACACACAGCCCCCTCTCATCATATTACACACAGCCCCCCTCTCATCATATTACACACAGCCCCCTCTCTCATCATATTACACACAGCCCCCCTTCATCATATTACACACAGCCCCCTCTCATCATATTACACACAGCCCCCCTCTCATCATATTACACACAGCCCCCTCTCATCATATTACACCACAGCCCCCCTCTCATCATTTTACACACAGCCCCCTCTCATCATATTACACACAGCCCCCCCTCATCATATTACACACAGCCCCCCTCTCATCATATTACACACAGCCCCCTCTCATCATATTACACACAGCCCCCCTCTCATCATATTACACACAGCCCCCCTCTCATCATATTACACACAGCCCCCCTCATCATCATATTACACACAGCCCCCCCTCTCATCATATTACACACAGCCCCCCTCTCATCATATTACACACAGCCCCCCCTCATCATATTACACACAGCCCCTTCATCATATTACACACAGCCCCCCCTCATCATATTACACACAGCCCCCCTCTCATCATATTACACACAGCCCCCCTCTCATCATATTACACACAGCCCCCTCTCATCATATTACACACAGCCCCCTCTCTCATCATATTACACACAGCCCCCCTCTCATCATATTACACACAGCCCCCCTCTCATCATATTACACACAGCCCCCCTCTCATCATATTACACACAGCCCCCCTCTCATCATATTACACACAGCCCCCTCTCATCATATTACACACAGCCCCCCCTCATCATATTACACACAGCCCTCTCTCATCATATTACACACAGCCCCCCCTCTCATCATATTACACACAGCCCCCCTCATCATATTACACACAGCCCCCTCTCATCATATTACACACAGCCCCCCCTCATCATATTACACACAGCCCCCTCTCATCATATTACACACAGCCCCCCCTCTCATCATATTTACACACAGCCCCCTCTCATCATATTACACACAGCGCCCCCTCTCTCATCATATTACACACAGCGCCCCCTCTCATCATATTACACACAGCCCCCCTCTCATCATATTACACACAGCCCCCTCTCATCATATTACACACAGCGCCCTCTCTCATCATATTACACACAGCCCCCTCTCATCATATTACACACAGCGCCCTCTCTCATCATATTACACACAGCCCCTCTCATCATATTACACACAGCCCCCCTTCATCATATTACACACAGCCCCTCTCATCATATTACACACAGCCCCCTCTCATCATATTTACACACAGCGCCCCTCTCATCATATTACACACAGCGCCCTCTTCATCATATTACACACAGCCCCCTCTCATCATATTACACACAGCCCCCTCTCATCATATTACACACAGCCCCCTCTCATCATATTACACACAGCGCCCCTCTCATCATATTACACACAGCGCCCTCTCTCATCATATTACACACAGCCCCCCTCTCTCATATTACACACAGCCCCCCTCTCTCATATTACACACAGCCCCCCTCATCATATTACACACAGCCCCTCTCATCATATTACACACAGCCCCCTCTCATCATATTACACACAGCCCCCTCTCATCATATTACACACAGCCCCCCTCTCTCATATTACACACAGCCCCCCTCTCATCATATTACACACAGCCCCCTCTCATCATATTACACACAGCCCCCCTCTCATCATATTACACACAGCCCCCCTCTCTCATATTACACACAGCCCCCCTCTCTCATATTACACACAGCCCCCCTCTCATCATATTACACACAGCCCCCCCTCTCATCATATTACACACAGCCCCCTCTCATCATATTACACACAGCCCCCTCTCATCATATTACACACAGCCCCCCTCATCATATATTACACACAGCCCCCCCTCTCATCATATTACACACACAGCGCCCTCTCTCATATACACACAGCCCCCCTCTCATCATATTACACACAGCCCCCTCTCATCATATTACACACAGCCCCCTCTCATCATATTACACACAGCCCCCTCTCATCATATTACACACAGCCCCCCTCTCATCATATTACACACAGCCCCCTCTCATCATATTACACACAGCCCCCCCCTCATCATATTACACACAGCCCCCTCTCATATTACACACAGCCCCCTCTCATCATATTACACACAGCCCCCCCTCTCATCATATTACACACAGCCCCCTCTCATCATATTACACACAGCCCCCTCTCATCATATTACACACAGCCCCCTCTCATCATATTACACACAGCCCCCTCTCATATTACACACAGCCCCCCCTCTCATCATATTACACACAGCCCCCTCTCATCATATTACACACAGCCCCCTCTCATCATATTACACACAGCCCCCTCTCATCATATTACACACAGCCCACCTCTCATCATATTACACACCGCCCCCCCTCTCATCATATTACACAAGCCCCCTCTCATCATATTACACACAGCCCCTCCTCTCATCATATTACACACAGCCCCCCTCTCATCATATTACACACAGCCCCTCCTCTCATCATATTACACACAGCCCCCCTCTCATCATATTACACACCGCCCCCCCTCTCATCATATTTACACACAGCCCCCCTTCTCATCATATTACACACAGCCCCCTCTCATCATATTACACACAGCCCCCCCTCTCATCATATTACACACAGCCCCCTTCTCATATTACACACAGCCCCCTCTCATCATATTACACACAGCCCCCTCTCTCATATTACACACAGCCCCCTCTCATCATATTACACACAGCCCCCTCTCATATTACACACAGCCCCTCTCATCATATTACACACAGCCCCCCCTCTCATCATATTACACACAGCCCCCTCTCATCATATTACACACAGCCCCCTCTCATCATATTACACACCGCCCCCTCTCATCATATTACACACAGCCCCTCCCCCCGGTGACACAGCCCCTTCCCCCGGTGACACAGCCCCTCCCCCCGGTGACACCCTGTATACACACCACCGCCACTCTTGCCGCCGGGCTCTCATGCTTTTGGTGCAGCAGGGCTCGGGCTCCTCTGACACACAGCACCGCGCGCAGCATGGCGGGAGAGAAGCTCTGCGCAAACAGCGTAACCTGCACTAACACAGCGCTCAGACACACGCCGACCCTGCGCAGCACCGGCTGTGAATTCAACTGGTGATGATAGCAATGTCTCCTACGGAAAACGTGTGACCTATCAGAGGAGAGCTGCGTGGGAGGAGCGTGACCCGCATACCTCATCACGTGACACCTGCAAGCGCTTCCGGGTCATGGCGGAAAATGGCAGCTTGCCCTTACTATGAGAAAGATTCCATTCCAAAACCTAAACGTGGGGGAAGGGAGGCACAGCCAGTGTGTGGGAGCAACCATCACAAACTGGGGGGGAACTACTCACTATTTATATGGCGCCAACAGCTTATACAGCGTTGTATAATAACCAATGTGAAGAAGACTAAATTATAATCTAGAGGAGCAGAGGGTCCGGCTCACAGGAGCTTACAATCTAGAGGAGCAGAGGGTCCGGCTCACAGGAGTTTACAATCTAGAGGAGCAGAGGGTCCGGCTCACAGGAGTTTACAATCTAGAGGAGCAGAGGGTCCGGCTCACAGGAGTTTACAATCTAGAGGAGCAGAGGGTCCGGCTCACAGGAGTTTACAATCTAGAGGAGCAGAGGGTCCGGCTCACAGGAGCTTACAATCTAGAGGAGCAGAGGGTCCGGCTCACAGGAGTTTACAATCTAGAGGAGCAGAGGGTCCGGCTCACAGGAGCTTACAATCTAGAGGAGCAGAGGGTCCGGCTCACAGGAGCTTACAATCTAGAGGAGCAGAGGCCCGGCTCACAGGAGCTTACAATCTAGAGGAGCAGAGGGTCCGGCTCACAGGAGCTTACAATCTAGAGGAGCAGAGGGTCCGGCTCACAGGAGTTTACAATCTAGAGGAGCAGAGGGTCCGACTCACAGGAGCTTACAATCTAGAGGAACAGAGGGCCCGGCTCACAGGAGCTTACAATCTAGAGGAGCAGAGGGTCCGGCTCACAGGAGCTTACAATCTAGAGGAGCAGAGGCCCGGCTCACAGGAGCTTACAATCTAGAGGAGCAGAGGGTCCGACTCACAGGAGCTTACAATCTAGAGGAGCAGAGGGTCCGGCTCACAGGAGTTTACAATCTAGAGGAGCAGAGGGCCCGGCTCACAGGAGTTTACAATCTAGAGGAGCAGAGGGTCCGGCTCACAGGAGCTTACAATCTAGAGGAGCAGAGGGTCCGGCTCACAGGAGTTTACAATCTAGAGGAGCAGAGGGTCCGGCTCACAGGAGCTTACAATCTAGAGGAGCAGAGGGTCCGGCTCACAGGAGCTTACAATCTAGAGGAGCAGAGGGTCCGGCTCACAGGAGTTTACAATCTAGAGGAGCAGAGGGTCCGGCTCACAGGAGCTTACAATCTAGAGGAGCAGAGGGTCCGGCTCACAGGAGCTTACAATCTAGAGGAGCAGAGGGTCCGGCTCACAGGAGTTTACAATCTAGAGGAGCAGAGGGTCCGCTCACAGGAGCTACAATCTAGAGGAGCAGAGGGTCCGGCTCACAGGAGCTTACAATCTAGAGGAGCAGAGGGTCCGGCTCACAGGAGCTTACAATCTAGAGGAGCAGAGGGTCCGGCTCACAGGAGCTCACAATCTAGAGGAGCAGAGGGTCCGGCTCACAGGAGCTTACAATCTAGAGGAGCAGAGGGTCCGGCTCACAGGAGCTTACAATCTAGAGGAGCAGAGGGTCCGGCTCACAGGAGCTTACAATCTAGAGGAGCAGAGGTGGCTCACAGGAGCTTACAATCTAGAGGAGCAGAGGTCCGGCTCACAGGAGCTTACAATCTAGAGGAGCAGAGGGTCCGGCTCACAGGAGCTTACAATCTAGAGGAGCAGAGGGTCCGGCTCACAGGAGCTTACAATCTAGAGGAGCAGAGGGTCCGGCTCACAGGAGCTTACAATCTAGAGGAGCAGAGGGTCCGGCTCACAGGAGTTTACAAACTAGAGGAGCAGAGGAGCTTACAATCCAGAGGAACAGAGGGTCCGGCTCACAGGAGCTTACAATCTAGAGGAGCAGAGGGCCCGGCTCACAGGAGCTTACAATCTAGAGGAGCAGAGGGTCCGGCTCACAGGAGTTTACAATCTAGAGGAGCAGAGGGTCCGGCTCACAGGAGTTTACAATCTAGAGGAGCAGAGGGTCCGGCTCACAGGAGTTTACAATCTAGAGGAGCAGAGGGTCCGGCTCACAGGAGCTTACAATCTAGAGGAGCAGAGGGTCCGGCTCACAGGAGCTTACAATCTAGAGGAGCAGAGGGTCCGGCTCACAGGAGCTTACAATCTAGAGGAGCAGAGGGTCCGGCTCACAGGAGCTTACAATCTAGAGGAGCAGAGGGCCCGGCTCACAGGAGTTTACAATCTAAGGAGAGCAGAGGCCCGGCTCACAGGAGCTTACAATCTAGAGGAGCAGAGGGCCCGGCTCACAGGAGCTTACAATCTAGAGGAGCAGAGGGTCCGGCTCACAGGAGCTTACAATCTAGAGGAGCAGAGGGTCCGGCTCACAGGAGCTTACAATCTAGAGGAGCAGAGGGTCCGGCTCACAGGAGCTTACAATCTAGAGGAGCAGAGGGTCCGGCTCACAGGAGTTTACAATCTAGAGGAGCAGAGGGCCCGGCTCACAGGAGCTTACAATCTAGAGGAGCAGAGGGTCCGGCTCACAGGAGCTTACAATCTAGAGGAGCAGAGGGTCCGGCTCACAGGAGCTTACAATCTAGAGGAGCAGAGGGTCCGGCTCACAGGAGCTTACAATCTAGAGGAGCAGAGGGTCCGGCTCACAGGAGTTTACAATCTAGAGGAGCAGAGGGTCCGGCTCACAGGAGCTTACAATCTAGAGGAGCAGAGGCCCGGCTCACAGGAGCTTACAATCTAGAGGAGCAGAGGGCCCGGCTCACAGGAGCTTACAATCTAGAGGAGCAGAGGGTCCGGCTCACAGGAGTTTACAATCTAGAGGAGCAGAGGGCCCGGCTCACAGGAGTTTACAATCTAGAGGAGCAGAGGTCCGGCTCACAGGAGCTTACAATCTAGAGGAGCAGAGGGTCCGGCTCACAGGAGTTTACAATCTAGAGGAGCAGAGGGTCCGGCTCACAGGAGCTTACAATCTAGAGGAGCAGAGGGTCCGGCTCACAGGAGTTTACAATCTAGAGGAGCAGAGGGTCCGGCTCACAGGAGCTTACAATCTAGAGGAGCAGAGGGTCCGGCTCACAGGAGCTTACAATCTAGAGGAGCAGAGGGTCCGGCTCACAGGAGTTTACAATCTAGAGGAGCAGAGGGTCCGGCTCACAGGAGCTTACAATCTAGAGGAGCAGAGGGTCCGGCTCACAGGAGCTTACAATCTAGAAGAGCAGAGGGTCCGGCTCACAGGAGCTTACAATCTAGAGGAGCAGAGGGTCCGGCTCACAGGAGCTTACAATCTAGAGGAGCAGAGGGTCCGGCTCACAGGAGCTTACAATCTAGAGGAGCAGAGGGTCCGGCTCACAGGAGTTACAATCTAGAAGAGCAGAGGGTCCGGCTCACAGGAATTTACAATCTAGAGGAGCAGAGGATCCGGCTCACAGGAGCTTACAATCTAGAGGAGCAGAGGGTCTCCACAGGCAGTTTACAATCTAGAGGAGCAGAGGATCCGGCTCACAGGAGCTTACAATCTAGAGGAGCAGAGGGTCCGGCTCACAGGAGCTTACAATCTAGAGGAGCAGAGGGTCCGGCTCACAGGAGCTTACAATCTAGAGAGCAGAGGTCCGGCTCACAGGAGCTTACAATCTAGAGGAGCAGGGTCGGCTCACAGGAGTTTACAATCTAGGAGAGCTCACAGTCAGGAATTTACTCTACTAGAGGAGCAGAGGTCCGGCTCACAGGAGTTTACAATCTAGAGGAGCAGAGGGTCCGGCTCACAGGAGTTTACAATCTAGAAGAGCAGAGGGTCCGGCTCACAGGAGTTTACAATCTAGAGGAGCAGAGGGTCCGGCTCACAGGAGCTTACAATCTAGAGGAGCAGAGGGTCCGGCTCACAGGAGCTTACAATCTAGAGGAGCAGAGGGCCCGGCTCACAGGAGTTTACAATCTAGAGGAGCAGAGGGTCTGGCTCACAGGAGTTTACAATCTAGAGGAGCAGAGGACCCGGCTCACAGGAGTTTACAATCTAGAGGAGCAGAGGGTCCGGCTCACAGGAGCTTACAATCTAGAGGAGCAGAGGGTCCGGCTCACAGGAGCTTACAATCTAGAGGAGCAGAGGGCCCGGCTCACAGGAGCTTTACAATCTAGAGGAGCAGAGGTCCGGCTCACAGGAGTTTACAATCTAGAAGAGCAGAGGGTCCGGCTCACAGGAGCTTACAATCTAGAGGAGCAGAGGGTCCGGCTCACAGGAGTTTACAATCTAGAGGAGCAGAGGGTCCGGCTCACAGGAGCTTACAATCTAGAGGAGCAGAGGTCCGGCTCACAGGAGTTTACAATCTAGAGGAGCAGAGGGTCCGGCTCACAGGAGTTTACAATCTAGAGGAGCAGAGGGTCCGGCTCACAGGAGCTTACAATCTAGAGGAGCAGAGGGTCCGGCTCACAGGAGTTTACAATCTAGAGGAGCAGAGGGTCCGGCTCCCAGGAGCTTACAATCTAGAGGAGCAGAGGGTCCGGCTCCCAGGAGCTTACAATCTAGAGGAGCAGAGGGTCCGGCTCCCAGGAGCTTACAATCTAGAGGAGCAGAGGGTCCGGCTCACAGGAGTTTACAATCTAGAGGAGCAGAGGGTCCAGCTCAGAGGAGCTTACAATCTAGAGGAGCAGAGGGCCCGTCTCACAGGAGCTTACAATCTAGAGGAGCAGAGGGCCCGGCTCACAGGAGTTTACAATCTAGAGGAGCAGAGGGTCCGGCTCACAGGAGTTTACAATCTAGAGGAGCAGAGGGTCCGGCTCACAGGAGCTTACAATCTAGAGGAGCAGAGGGCCCGGCTCACAGGAGCTTACAATCTAGAGGAGCAGAGGGCCCAGCTCACAGGAGTTTAACAGGGCTCGACATATTTGCTTTGAATCTAGGAGCCAGGTTTTTCTTCAGACTAGCTAAGAATTATACCCCTATTCTCTTCTTACAACTTCTCCCATGTAAGTTACCTTCTTAATACCATCTAACCCCCCCTCCCTTTTCCCGTAAATGAAAACACAACAAAGTATTGGCATTTAAAAAAGGTCACGTCTTTTATTACATAAGGCCAAATTCTTTGCCTCTAAGGCAGAATTATTATTATCGATCCTCGTATGCCAAATACGCTTCACCAGATAACACTGGCAGCCAGATAACACTGGTAACTGCAATGCACCACAAGCATTGCCCAGAAATAACGCCCCACGTGGCTAACCAGGATGACCACACGTCTGCTCAGTGTATTTTGTATGGCAGATAGCAGCCGAGAGGATCTGCAAACCAGGAAGGCACCTGAGCCTGGCCGTATATGAAACCACGACTCACCCCGTACCCTGCAGACCCTCCCCCCACTATCGCCCTCCACGTGCCAGGCCGCCTATTTCACCGCCTCCTCCCTAACCTAAACCATGTCCATCTTAAAGTGCAATCCCCAGCTGTGGCCGTTCAAACCACCAGCTGGCTTCCTGCCACATGGTAAAGTACCCATTTAAGCGCAATCCACCCAGTTGTGGCCGTTGTAAAAAAACCACCAACTGGCTTCAAGCTACTTGGGAACTAATTCTGATCGATAATAATTGCTCTAAACCATATTTTAATCAAAGAACATCCCCCAACCTTGGCCGTTCAAAAACCACAGGCTGGCTTCATGTAACATGGTGTATAACTTGATGGGAATAGGTAGACTAACCATGTCCATATTTAGAGAATCCCCCAGACGTGGCCGTATAAACCATGAACCGGGTTCATGCAACATGGCATATTTCCATATGGGAAATCACGGGCGGTCTTGAATGAGTGGTGAAATCACCACTGCATTGCCCCAGAAGGTGGCGCTTCTGATGCGTGACCTTTCCGTTGTTGTAGAGAACCAGCATCTATGAAAGAGAAACAAACAGGGTGGGTTGGGTGGGAGTAAAAGAAAATTAACTGCGATACACAAACTGCCCCCATGCCTTGTCTTTTATACCCTCCCCTTCCCCCTCCCTCCCATTGCTCCTCTCCCTATTGCATCCAATCACAAATCGGCCATGCTTCAGCTCATTAACACCTTAGTGACCGGGCGGTTTTACACAAATCCGTCTTTTAGTGACCGCTGCTGTTTTTACGTTTCTGCGCTGTTAGTGTTTAGGTCAAATTTTCCTCTTACTCGTTTATTCAACCCACACATATTATACACCGTTTTTCCCGCCATTAAATGGACTTTCTAGAAATACCATTATATCCATCATATCGAATAATTTACTATAAAAAAATATGAAATACGAGGAACAAAATGGTAAAAACACACTTTTTCGTAATTTAATCCCCAAAATCTACAACCACCCAAAAAGACCCCGGCTAAATAGGTTCAAAATTTTGTCCCGAGACTAGAAATACCCAATTTTTACATGCGTTTGCTTTTTAACCCCTTCACTGCTGAGACAGTTCACCTATGTGCGCTGCGCTCATTCTGACCATTTTGTGCTAATTTTTTTTAGATGACAGCCTAGGTCCTATTTAATCCCCCCCAGACAAATTTTTTTTTTTAAAAAAAACACATTTTTTTATTTTATTTAAATTTATTTTTATTTTAATTTTTTTAACCAAACCTGGTCATGTTTGTATCATTTGAAAGGCCATAATCAGGCCTTTCAAATGATATCAAATATGACTATCTAGCTGCCAGGGATCGGGAGATAAAGGGATCTTAGGATCCCCTTATCTCTACATGGCAGCTAGATGGTTAACTGCCCACTTGACATCCTCACACATATGGTGAGGTTGTCAGTGGGTGGGGGGACCTGGAGGCTTGGCTGACATCCAAGATGTCAGCCCCCCTCCAGGTTCGAATCCCAATTGGCGCCGAAACGTGATCCAGCAGCGAAACGGGAGACTCTCCCCTTTTCAGCGGTGTAAAAAGCATCTCCCTAGCTGCAATGGTTGGGGAGATAGAGGGCTCCGAAGGAGCCCCCCCTCCCCTCCATTGCTTTGCATGGGGACGCCTGCTGATGACGTCACCACGCAGCGTGGCGACGTCATCAGCCTCGCCTGCCCATGTAAATCACATGGGCAGGCTTCCTCCCTGCCAGATCACCGAGGGATCCAGCGAGGGAGGTGAGTATCGGGCGGGAGGGGATTAGGCGCTGCTGACGTACCCTGTACGTCGCGGGTCTAAGGGAGACCCGAGGACAGGACGTACAGGTACGTCAACGGCCCTTAAGGGGTTAAGCAAAAAAGCCCCCATGCCTGATCCCATAGAACAAAGGGAACTCACTCCCTTTCACTCTTGTGTAATTAGTCTCTCTCTCGAACTAAGAATTATACCCCTATTCTCTTCTTACAACTTCTCCCATGTAAGTTACCTTCTTAATACCAACTAACCCCCCCTCCCCCTCCCTTTTCCCGTAAATGAAAACACAACAAAGTATTGGCATTTTGAAGAGGTCATGTCTTTTATTACTTAAGGCCAAATTCTTTGCCTCTAAGGCAGAATTATTATTATCGATCCTCGTATGCTAAATACGCTTCACCAGATAACACTGGCAGCCAGATAACACTGGCAACTGCAATGCACCACAAGCATTGCCCAGAAATAGCGCCCCACGTGGCTAAGCAGGATGACCACACGTCTGCTCAGGGTATGTTTATGGCAGATAGCAGTCCGAGAGGATCTGCAAACCAGGAAGGCACCTGAGCCTGGCCGTATAAAACCACAACTCACCCCGTACCCTGCAGACCCTCCCCCCACTATTGCCCTCCACGTGCCAGGCCGCCTATTTCACCGCCACCAAAAACGAGGACCCTCTTTTTACTGCCACCAATAAAAAGCCGTGACCTTTCCTCTTACCCCACAAAAGGCTCCTTATCGCGCCTTCAATGAAGAGTGTGTTCCCAGCCTTATCACTCCTTCAATGAACTCCTCACTTCTTGCTCCTATTTCGGGGTGCTCCAAAACCATTGCCAGATAACATCAGCAAATGCAATGCACCACACATATTGCCCAGAAATAGCGGCCCCACGTGGCTAAGTAGCGTGACCACACGTCTACTCAGGGGTCTCTTTATATCGCAAATAGCAGGCCGAGAGGATCTGCAAACCAGGAAGGCACCTGAGCTTGGCCGTACGAAACCACACTCACCCCGTACCCTGCAGACCCTCCCCCTACCATTGCATCCCCACGTGCCAAGCCGCTATTTCACCACTCACAATACCCATCTCTTCTCTAGCTGTCCCCTAAATGTAGTACCATAATATCTGGCTTATCCCTCTTTCTCCTGGATGTCTTTACTATTCCCAATAACTGCCCCAAACCCTACATTGCTTCCCTATCCATCTAATCCCTACTTCAATTACGCTGCACCCCGGGGTTGCTCCTCTCTTGGTGCCAGCAGCATGACTCTCCATCCAGTGCACATAGGAGTGTCCCAGGATCCGCACTCTCATTGCGTGTCCTGCAAATAACCAAAATGCAAACTATTAACTGTAATACGCACACACACACAGTGTACCCAAACTGAAAAGAAACCAAAAGAAACAAGGAAACAAATTATTATTATTAAAACAAAACAATTGTTCCCCATAAGTTTTCCCTTCATTTCTTTAATGACCTCACATATTTCCTATATACTTCCCATTTCCATCTCCCCATCTTTTTAATTCAATCCTTTGGGTAACCCAATTCTGCCTCAGTACCAGCAGCTCCTATCCTGAAAGAATGGGGGCAAATGTAACTCCCCTTTCAACCAAGCCCCTCCGTGGCCTGCTGCGGAACCATTTTGAATTGATACCCGGACAAGTTAGTACCACCCTTGTGCCCCCAAAACATGCGACCGTTTGAAGGAGTCGCCTCCAAGTATCCCCTGATACATACCACTGGGCATACTTCCCCACCATGGGCACCTAGAGCAATTGTTTCCTCAATCCTTAGGGCAGCTGAAAAACTAAAACAAATGCTGCCCTACAAAGATTGTTATCAGCTCCATCTTATCTCCTACTTGTACTCTGCTGTCAAGATCTTCCTCACCACGAATTGTTTAGCCCAGTCCTCCTCTTCCTTTAACCGAGCAAAGTATGAAATACCACTAAATAGTTCCAAGCTGTCCTTTATTGACTTACCGCCGAACTTCAGTAGCTATTTGAAAACAACATTCTGCCCTACCTCCTCTGTCCCTTTAAAACTCGATCCAACCCTTTCACTGCTTGCTCTACTGTGCCTATGTCTTCTGCAACAACAATCTCCTCACCAAATCATTGATGCCCTCTAATTGCTCCCCATCTGGCAAAGAAATGGAGGGCAGTCTTCACCCTGGAAATTTTTTTTTTTTTTATTATTTTTATTTTTCTTTTATATTTTTTTTATTATTATTATTAAATTTTTTTTTCTTTCCTCCTCCCACCTCCCGGTGCCAAATGTCGGAACACATCCCACCTGAAACTGGACAATGTATCCGCCACCACCTTCCTTACCCCCAGTATGTGATTTGCCGTGAAATTAATATTGCTTTTCAATCATATCAACACCAAATACCTGACATAGGCTACAACCTGCGGTGATGATGCAGACATGTTTATTCAGCACTTGCACCACACCTTGAATATCAGACCCAAAAAAAGGGGGGGGGATTTTTTTTTTTTTTAAATTTATTTATTTTTTATTTATTTTTATTTATTTTTTAATTCTATCCCCCACAGTGGTATTGCCCCGACGATTGGAAAATAAAAAATTCCAGAAACACCAAGCTTTGCACCCATCCATTGAATCCACTCCTGGGCCATTTGCCTGCTCACCATTTGAAATTACACTAGACCATTTGATCTTAATGTCTGGCCATTCCCCCCAAACCACCTACAATTCTCCCCGATCAACTAAACTTATATTGTTACCCCCCCTCCCCCGATCCTACCTCATGCTCCAGTCCCTTTGGAACCCGCTACCATGAAATCGTCCAAGTATTGTACTATACGTCTCCTCCTCGCTCTCTTCTCCACTAAGCAATGCAAAAAAGTAGGAAGCACGGGATATTGCCCACCCCAATGGGTAAACAGATATCGATGTAAAATTACCCATCGCATTTACACCCCATTAAAAGAAAACCCCCTGGACACAGCGGTACGGCCTGAAGGCTGCCTCTAGATCAAGCATAGGTAACTCTGTCCCCTCGCCAGCTACCCTTACCAAAATCACCACCTGATTGAATGGTAGCTAACAGAAACATCTTCCCTACTTATTGCCTCTGCAAAGAAACGGCCGTCCCAATGTTTATTTGTATGTATTTTCCTTACATTCCCTTGCTCTGTGTATCATGTAGAGTATTGTATTCCCTCTGTATAGTGTAACCTCTGTATTACCATCCAGTCTTTGTATAGTGTACACCCCCTGTAAGAATGAATTCCTTTTGTTTTCACATGCTTCCATCAGCCCCTCCCCCCAGCAACTAAGGTCACCAGCTCACTGTTATCTGATCCATTGTTTGCATCTGAGAGTGACTCCATTGTTTGTGCACCTTCCCCCTCTGTATGTGTGTGTCCCCTTGCGAAATGTAAATAACGCCGTCTCCATTTTGAGTTGAGAAAGAGCAAAGATGTTCTGTACATAAGTGGCTGCATTGTCCTCCATTTTATGAGTCCTCAGCCCTGGAATCCCTTATCAATAGAACCAAGCTGCACATGTGAAAGTCTTTAACCTCCGTCCACAATGAAACTGATTCTTGCTTAGTATATTAATCTACAGACCTGAAGTTAAACCAACCGAACTAACCTAATGACACAGCATTTGCTAACATACAGAATCATTGTTTAGTTGATAAGCCTCTTCAGAAATTATAACAGACACATTTAGATGTGTATTTGGTTAGTAATTGTTATATATTCATAAATCTGGCAGAAACTTTCTGGATTAATTTAGTTGCGCAAATGTAAATTTAAACAGATTGTACAGTTACTGCTGCAGCCCTTCCTCATTGGCAGAAGCACATGTGACTTTTTGAGGTTTAAGATGGCTGCCAGCCATGCGGTCACTGACTACCTATGTTTATAAGATCATACAGCCTATACAAATAATAAGGTTTGATCAATCATTACAAAGTGAAGCAAATATCAACGAGCGTATTCTAACTAACAATGCAAATCACTAGAACGGATAAATTAGCGCGTATTCAACCCAATAGATTACCCACACACACATATAGTATATTATCAACATAGCTTAAAATTCCCCAAATAAATACACTTAATACTTATCCACTCGCAGGCTTTATTATGATGATGGTACAAGTGTGAAATATGAGTGAGTTACTGCTCAGGTTTCCTCTATTCCTGAAATAAGTCTCTCCTCTCCCTCAATAAAGACAAAGTTACCGTTCTAAATAATTATTTACTCAACTGTAGCAAGTGCTCAAAACAAAAGATTGTACATTACTGCTGTGTCACTTTAAAAATTGCAACAATTAGAATAGTGAACTTAAATACAGTATACAAATTAATTTGTTCACCAACTTATTGCTTTGCCCTTGGGGTTACTCCAACATTATTTAAAACACACAGCTCTTTGAATAACCCTGTAAATCATAACCCACATAAAAGGCCAGCATGTGAAGCTGCTTGAGAATCCACTAAAGGTGTTACTCAGCAATGCACGTATGGTGCTTTTCTCATTCGGCACACTATAGAGTTATAGTGACTAATGTCCAGTGATTCAGTCTGTTATATCAAGTTCCTATGTGTGATTACATTCCCTTTATGTTGACTCTGTGTGCTATGGCTAGGTCCTTGTGGGGTCTCCGTGTGCTATGGCTAGGTTTCTGTGTGTTTCTATTGTGTGATTACGGCGTGTTATAGCAAGTTTTTATTTTACTTTTATGTTTATTATAATATATATATATTTTTTTTTATTTATCTTAGTGTTATACTACATTAGTGATTTCAGTGTGTTATAGAGAGGATTTTCGTGATTTCAGGGTGTATGATAGCTACATCATTAGCATGACTTCGTGTGTTATACCGAGGTCCTACGTGTGATTTCACTATGTATAGTGAGTTCCTACTGTGTGTATGGTGAGGGCACATGCGTGTATAGGGAGGCCCTGTGTTTGTTTACGGTGTTTATATGGGTTGCTTATTATGATTTTGGCTGCAGCCATGGATGATACTAAAATTGGACAGTCAGTCATGCGCACTACTGAGCACCTAAACTAATAAGGCACAGCAGTCCACAAACAGCCAAAGCAAAATTACTGGAAATCCTAATGCCCCTAATAACATACAAAACAACAAATCACTGAATTCTGGCAGAGTTATCCCAGACCAATAACCCATTAGAAATTACTATCACGCAGCTGGACACCAAATGAACAAGGAATACAGTATTGCAAATTGAAACAAATATAAATAAGCATCCACTAACTAAACCTACAGATCCGTACAATGGGAAACCCACACCTATCCTTCCAATAAATAATGGAACTAGGAATATATATATATATAGCAGACTTATGATAATAGAGTATGCATAACAGATAGATACTGCAATTAATACTTATCCAGTCATTGGTTTTTCATACGATGATGGTGATGCAAAATGGAGCTCGCCGCCGCTGTCTCTGAAGTTCTTATAAAAGAAAATTAACTGCATACACAAACTGCCCCCACGCTTGTCTTTATACCCCCCCTTCCCCTCCCTCCCATTGTTCCTCTCCCTATTGCATCCAATCACAAATCGGCCATGCTTCAGCTTCATTAAGCAAAAAGCCCCCATGCCTGATCCCATAGAACAAGGGAACTCACTCCCTTTTACTCTTGTGTAAATACAGGGATAATTCTTAAACCTTGCTCAATTATTATTATTATTCTTTATTTATAAAGCGCCAGCATATTCCGCAGCGCTGTACTGTACAATAAGCACAGATATAGACAGGGTTACAATACATTGAACAACATTTGACAAACAGTACAGGAGGAGATGAGGCCCTATTCCCGTAGGAACTCACAATCTGGGAGGGTTGGGGTTGGAAACAGGAGGAGAGGACTGTAAGGTGAGAGTGATTGATGGTTGCGTCAGTGAGTTGGGGGGTAGGCTTCCCTAAATAGGAATGTTTTAAGGGAGCGTTTGAAGGAAGAGAAGTTAGGGGAAAGTCTGACAGTACGAGGGAGAGCGTTCCAGAGAGTGGGGGCTGCGCGTGAGAAATCCTGCAGTCTATCATGGGAAGAAGTGATGCGGGGAGAAGCTAGGCTCAATCCTAATTAGTCTCTCTCTCGAACAAACTTTCAACTTTCAACAACTAAAAGATAAAGCGATACTATTCTTGTTAAGTCCAGGTACTGATACTTTTATTTAAGGTCATGTGACTCTTTCCAATAAATAATTTTGGATGTTGCTGAAAGTTTGTCCATTTCATGTTTATATTGAAATGTATGGCCAGACGCCCCATTTACCCCCTGCCTGACCACACACACCGACACATCAGACCTGAGAGAGGTGCAGTGTGTATGAGTGTATCAGAGCTCCACAGCAATAACACAGTAAACAGAAAATGAGATGTGTGCTTAAGGCTCCACCTTTTGGATGAATGGAGTATATGTATTCGGATGACTGATGGGAAGGGAAATTCCTAAAAAGGAGCTCTATGATGGTCTAAAGTGCTTCAAGGATTAACAAGTTCTAATAATAACCAATAAGAATTTTTACCCTTATTTCTCTTTCAAATTTCATTTCTCTTAAGTTACCTTAGTTCCCTCCCAAACCAAACACCCACCCCCACCCCCAGCTCCCCATAAATAAAACACACAACAAAGTATTGGCGGTTTGAAAAGGTCACGTCTTTTATTGATTTAAGGCCAGAATCATTGCCTTTATGGCAGAATTATCAGCGATCCTCGCTTTCTCAAAAATAGGTAACACCAGATAACACTGGTACCAGAAATCCAGCCAGATAACACTGGCAACCGCAATGCACCACCAGCATTGCCCAGAAATAGCAGCCGGCCCCACGTGGCTAAGCTAGAGCGACCACACGCTGCTTTCTTCGTAGCAAATAGCAAGCCGAGAGGATCTGCAAACCAGGAGGCACCGGAGTTTGGCCGCAAAACCACCACTCAGACCCCCTAACCTACAGACCCTCCCCCTCTATCGCCTCTCCACGTGCCAGGGCCGCATATTTCATCCCCCCGGCTTTGGCCACAAAACCACCAGCTGGCTTCATGTAACATGGTGAAATTATCTGACTGCACCTCAACTAACCATGTCTTTAATCAAAACAATCCCCCCTCCGGCTTTGGCCGCAAAACCACCAGCCAAAGTAACTGTCAACACAATCCCCCAGCTTTGGCCGCAAAACTACCAGCTGGCTTCATGTAACATGGCAAATTATCTGACTGTACCTCAACTAACCATGCCCATATCTAAAGCAATCGACCGGCTTTGGCCGCAAAACCACTAACCGGCTTCCTGCAACATGGTATGACTCCATATGGGAACCCACTGGCGGTCTTGAAATGACTGGCGGAATCACCACTTCCTTTGCCCCTATCCGTGGTCCAGCTGATCTCTGCTGACGACATGACCTTTTCGACTCAGTATTCAGGCAGTAACCTAAAAAACAGGGTGGGTAGGGTGGGAAAGAAAAAAGGTTAGAACTGAAACTTCAGCCTCTTGCACTCCCTTTTGTTACTATCACTATCCCTCCCCCTTCTGTTATCTGCCCTGAGTCCACTCCCAGCAACAGACTGGGAACAAAGGGAACTCCTCCCAGCCTTCTACCTCTTGCTCAACATACCTGCCCTGAAACCCAATCCCACCAACAAACTGGGAACACAGGGAACTCACCCAACTTTCTGCTTTTTCGCTTAATCAGGGAAAATTCTTAAGCGTCGTCGCTTTCAATTCCTTCTCTCTTCCGTACTTGGAGTACACAATCTTGCAATGAATATTAGGGATGCACCAATACTAGTGTCGGGGCCGATACCAGATTCTGCACAAGTACTTGGTACTCGTGCAGATACTCCGATACCAGAAGCCAGTGCTGGGTTTCTGGCTGGTGTCCGAGGGGCAGGCGTGGCTGGCAGAGTGATCTAACGGCACTCTGCCAGGCCCCTCCGGGTGGATTTGTTGCCTCGAGCAGCCGCCGGCCCAGCAAAGGTTGCAGCCCGGCTGCTCACTTCACTTGGAACCGCCAGCCGCAATCTCGAGTCGTGATATTCAGGATACAAAACCGGTGTCAGGCGCTAGCAGTCTCTTTATTTCAACTCCGGTCAGGGATATCCAGCACACATATACGTCCTCCGAGAGATGGAATAATGAAGGGATGGGGGGAAAAAACAGAAAGAAAATTTATTGTGCAGACTGTAATAATCCAATATGGAGAAGTACAAAAGAGGAGATATACTCACACTTTGAGGTGCCAATTCAATCAAATAGGCACCAAACTGCAAGCAAATCGGTGGATTTGTAAACCGGGGCACCGATTCCCCTATTAGTAATTCAAGGAGCAGCAGTCACGAAATTTAAATACTTCAAGGAGCAGCATTCATGAACCTTGGGGATGCTTTATCAGGATACCACGAGCGGATTAACATCAGGAGTCAATCGAGATGAAGTAGTCCATCGAAGGTTTAATGAATAAAAATATAAAATACACTCAAACGCGTTTCGCTACAGATAGCTTCATCAGTGGGTGTCCCTTGGACTACAAGACTGTTTGCTATACTTTTGCACCTTATATGCCAAAAAATTATTTTTTTTGGTGTATTATCTACTTTTTTGTGTGTGTAGGGATTTCTGTTGGAGACGCACAATCAGTCTTTTACATTATTTACCATTTTTGTGTGTGTAGGGATTTCTGTTGGAGACGCACCATCAGTCTTTTATATTTTGTGTTTCTTATTTTGTCTAAAAATATTTTTTGTTTTATTGGGACTGACCTCTATATTTTCTTTCCCTCATTTTTGTCTGGTTTTAATTTATTTCTATTAGTACTTGTTTTTACTGTTTTATGGCACTTTAATATGGACATTAGTCCTTAATTGTGATCCAGCACTCTAATAGCGAATTTTAAGCTTTTCTACTTTGAATTCAGCACTTTAATTATGATTCTTAATCTTTCAAGGGATAATTAGGAACTCTGTTCACACCCTGGTATCATTCCATTGAGCTATCACCTGTATTCATTCACTACCTCACTTCACACGTTTCCTTTTTTTGTTGCCATGTCCCATGCTACTACCCTATCTGTGTAGATACACAATTTTTTTATTTAATTCTTTTATTTAATTTTCTACCACTCACTTTGGGGGTTTAGAATTTTTTCAAGATCGTTCACACACACTGCATTATATCCGACCATTCTGTTTAGATTCTCCATATATACAGTCCTTTTTTTTGTACCTCGTTGTTCCCTAGCTTGACATCAGAGCCATCTAGTGGCGCCACACAGCTACTGCACTTTCACGAGTCGTGATATCCCTGGGTTCATCCCGTGCAGTGTGTATGAGCGTATCACAGAGCTCCACAGCAATAGAACTTACACGCATACACACTGCACATTGTGAGGTTTATTGCTGTGGAGCTCTGTGATACGCTCATACACTCTGCACATTACTGTGAGTTTTATTGCTGTGGAGCTCTGTGATACGCTCACACGGCACATTACTGAGTTTTATTGCTGTGGAGCTCTGTGATAGGCTCATACACACTGCACATTACTGTGAGTTTTATTGCTGTGGAGCTCTGTGATGCGCTCATACACACTGCACATTACTGAGTTTTATTGCTGTGTATTCTGTGATATGCTCATACACAACGAACATTGCTGTGAGTTTTATAGCTGTGGAGCTCTGATACAGTAATGTGCTGTGTGTATGAGCGTATCAGAGCTCCACAGCTATAAAACTCACAGCAATGTTCGTTGTGTATGAGCATATCACAGAATACACAGCAATAAAACTCAGTAATGTGCAGTGTGTATGAGCGTGAGTTTTATTGCTGTGGAGCTCTGTGATACACTCATACACACACAACACATTACTGTGAGTAGACAACATTTCTAGTCGCCATGGTGACCTAGCATCTGGGTTTTGTCGAGCCCCTGCTTACAATCTAGAGGAACAGAGGGCTCGGCTCACTGGAGCTCACTATTCAGTAAGGAAACCACAGCAAGGAGAGTTCGGAAAGCTCAACGTATTAGCTGCTAGTGCCCCAAGTCTTTCAGGTGCCTTGAATTCCAGTCTGCGACATCGTTTGCCAGTACCAGGATGTGTTGCACCACAACCGTGACGTTCCTTTGGAAGCAATAGTCCCAGAGACTCGTGGCCATCGACTTAAAGTTGCGAGGACCGAGGGCCCCCATGCCATTGACATAGCGGACGGCTGAGACCTTGTCCATCTGGAGAAGCACAGGGTCGTCAACCCAGCAAAGCACTTTATCGCAAAGCATCCTGTGAGGAGTTCCAGGCAGTTGATATGAAGAGACGTCTCAACCAGCAACCTCCCGACTCCTTCTGGTTGCACCTAGTACCCAAACCGATCAGGCTGGCGTCTGATTCGATGGTCATTGTCATGCCCCATGATTTAGGTTTTATTTGTATATTTTAATCTTATGTATTGAATCTGCCTTTTGCTGCTTACAGTTATGATTTCATAGCTATTTTGTTCCTGCTGGGTCACCATAGACTTGCTGCATCCAGCTAGCTCTGCCGTTTTTCCTCAGGCTAGATTCTGAGGTAATATTTACTGGTCACCTAGCAACCCGCTTTGCTCTTTGCCGACAGAGCGAATGCCTTTTCACCTGCATTGCTGTACATATTATAAAGATTGTCTGTCTGATCAATAAAGGTTTCATCTGGATTCATCTTTCTACGTGTCAGTTTTGCAGAGTTGACGCTGTCGGCCGAACTTTCATCGTGTGAGTACTGGTCAAATACAGACTTAGAGTTAGTCTCGAGCACCTACGCCTCACAGCTTTGCTAGCGAGGCAGAATAGTGAAAAAGGCAATACTGTCCGCATTACTGCTGTTAGTAAAAAGACATTAACAGCAACTTGCAGCAAAAGTACGCAGCTTTCAGTGAACCAGTAGTGAAAAGGCAAGTACTGCCAGCAGTAGTGAAAAGGCAAGTACTGCCAGCAGTAGTGAAAAGACGCTTTAACTGCTACAGCATTAGTGAAAAGACAACTGCTAGCAGTGAGCAAAGACATTAACAGCATTAGTGAATAGGGATGGGCTGGCAGTTCGATTCGAACATTGGCCGTTCGACCGTTAGTCGAACAGCGAACGTTCGCCGCTTGTTCGCCCACAATGGACTACAATGCACTTTTCCACTGGCCTGAAGCTTGTAATTGGCTACAGCCTTGCACCTGACCACAGGTCAGGTGCAAGACTATGCCGATCAGGGCTCAGAGTCCTGATTGGGCAAATTTTGCCCAATCATGGGCTCACAGAGCTAAGTCCCGCAGCACACTATATAAGGCTTCCCCGCAGCCCCAGCGTGTGTTTGTTGCAGGAGTGAATCAGAGAGGAGAGGAGATTGTTGCATATCAGGCTGTATCACTGAGTTATAGCAGATTTCTGGAAATTGGAATCTGTGTGTTCGCACTGACAGCTATCAGGGACAGGCTGTATCACTGATTTATACCAGAGTTCTGGGAATTTTAATCTGTGTGTTGGCACTGCCAGCTATCTGGGTGTATCACTGAGTTATACCAGAGTTCTGCAAATTTGAATCTGTGTCTTGGCACTGCCAACTATAGGGTATATCACTGAGGCATAGCATACTTCTGGAAATTTTAATCTCTGTCTTGGCACTGCCAGGAATCAGGGACAGGGTGTATCAGTGAGTTATACAGATTTTCCAGAAATCTGCTATATCTTTAATTCTAGATACCATCCAATAACACAGTTTAATCAGAGTTCATCTGTTTATCTATTCAGAGTTGAATCTGTGTCTTGCCAGGTATCAGGGTGTTGCAGCCTGCAGGAGAGGAAGTGAATCAGAGAGAGAGTAGAGGACATTGGCAGCCTTGCAGGGAAAATATCAGTAAAATCGCTGATTTATAGCAGAATATCTTTAATCTATATACCAGAGTTGAATCAGAGTTCTGTATATCTTTATATATCACTCACCATGTCAGAAAGACCAAAAAGGACAGGCAGACGCGCCCAGACATAGCTAAGAGGGCAAGCAGCCTCTGTGTCGAAAGGCTGTGCCCCTGGTCGTCGTGGACGTGGTGCATCCTCTGCAGGGGCACGCTTGTTCTTTCTAACTGGTGCTGGCCGTCTTAAGCAGCAGCAACATACAGAGGGTTTGCAGGATTCGCTAACCAGGCCATCCTCATCCTCCAAGTCCTCTGCCAGCCAGGCTTGTAGTGGTTTACAGTCCACCTCAGCTGCCAAAACATCTATTCAGCCTCCATGTCCACAGCTACTTCTGCCGTAGCCTCACCATCATACAGGGAGAAGTCAGCTGAATTGTTTGACTACAATGACAGTGACATGCTGCTTGAGGATGCGCAGCAACTCCAGTGCTCTGATTCAAACTGTGAGGTTGAGGAAGGGAGTAAAATCAGCCTAGAGGGAGGGTGTGCCAGTGACACACAAAGAACTGGCACTCATGTTCCCCCAGCAGCTGCAGCATATTGCCAGGTTGGCTCCAGTGACGAAGAGATAGGGGGTGATGACAATGATGATGAGGTCACTGACTCCACCTGGGTGCCTGATCAAACAGAGGAGTCAAGTGAGGAGGAGGAGGCCCAATAAAAACGAGGCACAACGTCCTCTATGAGCAACCGTAGCCAGTCCAAGGCATCAGAAGTCAGAGCTGCTCAGGTGCAGAGTGCTGTTGTCTCAAAGCACACGTGCAGGAACTCTGCTGTCTGGGAGTTCTTCACAAAATGTGCAGCAGACTGCAGCGTTGCTATTTGTAAGCTATGTCTGAAGAGGATCAAGTGTGGGAAAAACATCACACACTTTGGTACCACGTGCTTGATAAGACATATGACCTGCCACGCATCCCGTTGGCACAACACTTTGGATAGGTCCTCCTCCTCATCCGTCTCTACCCCCACTATATGTCCTGCCATGTCATTGCCTACAATCTCCACTGACAGGGATGATGTTACAGTAATGGGTGTACCAGGTCATTCCTCAGAATGTGACAACATCCCATCAGCTGCAGATTTACGTAGTCAGATTTCATTGCCCCAGCTGCTGCAGCGTAAGAAAAAATATACATGAAAACACAAATAGGTGCTACAGAACACCTAGAGCAAAAGGCAGAATGATATATACCGTCAGAAAAAGGGACATAACCCTAGGACTTAACCTGTGTAGAAAGAACGAACCCCAGCGGGGCTGAGGAAACTGACAATTTTATTATTAAAAAATCAAAACAACATTGAAACAACAATATCTAGTAAAAACATGTGAGTGTGGGTTGACCTGCTCTTGATAACAAATTAATAAATTTCCAGTAATTTATAGTTTCACAGGTATATAATAGACCTGAAACCAGTATTTTGGAAAGCTAATAATGGTAAAAACTCCCTATGACTTAATATGAGGCTGCAGTGCCTTTCATAGCAGGCTGGAGGATTTAGCCACCGTAGATCTATTGAATACGGGATGAGGTATATCAAAAGACACCCAATATTGCCAGGGTGAATAAACTGACTAATTGCTCAATCTAAACTCTGGTAGTAATGCCGTTAATCATAATGGTGACAGAATGAGCTGATAATTGAGTAGTCTGCAGCAGATCTGTCGCTATTAAATATATTTTAACAATTTGATCTCATTTGAGAAAGGTTAGAAAATAATTAACAGAGAGGAAGCAGATTAGTAATGCATGATTAGGCGATTAGCAAAACGATCAGTTGAATACCAGTAAATTTAGAAAATAGGAGTAGATAGTAACAAACTTATCATCATTGATAATATGTATGAAATCGGCAATAATACTAGAAGTTGATACGCAATTTAAACCACCTTTAAAAGTGGACTTAAATGCTTGAAGGCACGATTAGGCAATAAGTGAACCAATTAGCAGAACGAAACAAACTTCTCATAATTGGTAATATATATGAATAGGCAATGATACCAGAAGTATACTACGTAGTTTAGACCACCTTAAAAATAGACTTAGATACTAGAAGGTGACTTCTCAAGATACCAAAGGGAAATCCATAGCAACAGCCGGGCAATTGATAATCGATCAGTTAAGGAGCGATTTAGGTACCGATATATTAAAGATACACAATCATTAGCCGACTAAGCTGTCTAGGAAATCAATTTCGTAGAAGTCACATACTCGTAGAAACAGATAACAGGCAATCGTAAGTGATAGAGATTGATAGTTGCAAAAAAGGCTCTGATTATACTGTTAGTTCGGGGTTACTTATAGGAAGCTGAAAAGCTAATCATGAAGCCCGACACTTACGAGATGAAAGAAAATTCAAGACAGAAGGAAGTCTATTAGAAGTAGCGAAGTCAAGGCTATATGGGTACCTGATCTATACCTCGGTGGTATTACCATAATTGGGAACTAGCTAGGAAGTAAAAGCAGAGAAATAAGACAATTGGTGGTACAGACAATCTGTTAAAAGATAAACATAACTCTCAACGCGTTTCGCTGTTTAACACAGCTTCATCAGGTGTGGCTGTGTTAAACAGCGAAACGCGTTGAGAGTTATGTTCGTTCTAAGAAAAAATATAGTCCCAAACATCCCCTTGCACAGCATCTAAATGCCAGCTTGGAAAAATGACTCGCATTACAGCTGCTGCCTTTCCAGCTGGCCTCCTTCCGTGAATTTGCCGAATGTGCTGGACCACAGTGGCAGGTTCCAAAACGCCAGTTCTTTTCACGGAAGGCCATTCCAGCACTATACCAGCACCTGGAAGACAATGTTATGGAGTCATTGGGAAAGGCAGTCAGCAGCAAGGTGCACATTACTTTAGACATGTGGTCCAGCAAGCATGGACAGGGCCGTTAAATTTCCTTCACGGCACACTGGGTAACTCTGCTTGCAGCTGGGAGGGATCCAGGACGGGGCTCTGTGCTGGAGCTTGTTCAGCCACCATGCCTCCAGAAAGCTGCTTATATGAGGTCTGTCTGCTCCACCACCTCTTCCTCTTCCTTCTCGGTCTCTAGCGAAGTGGCAGTTAAATGGACGTGTGGCAGGGGCTACGCAATGGCTCAAGCAAAAAGATACCATACTGCGCTTGAGCTAGTTTGTTTAGGGGACAGGAGCCCCCCGGGCCAGAAATTCTGTCAGCTCTGCAGGGGCAGAGATGGTTAACACCACGCCAGCTTGAGCTGGGAATGGTCGTCTGTGATAATGGCAGCAACCTTCTCTCTGCCCTACGCCTGGGTAAGTTGACGCATGTACCATGCCTAGCACACATCCTAAATCTGGTGGTACAGCGTTTCCTAACCAGGTACCCAGGGCTGGCAGAGCTTCTCAGCCAGACCAGAAAAGTCTGCAGCCACTTCAGACGGTCATTCCCAGCAAGTGTTCACCTGGCAGAAATTCAAAGAGAATTCCACATTCCCACAAACCGTCTGATCTGTGACATGCCCACCAGGTGGAGCTCGACATTGGCAATGCTGCAGCATCTGCACAAGCAGCAGAGGGCCATCAATGAGTACCTGTGTGAGTATGGCACAAGGACAGGTTCAGGTCAACTTGTTTTTTCCCCCCCTGCAGTGGCTGATGATCAAGGGTGCATGCACTGTACTGTCACCATTTGAGGAGGCAACGAGGATGGTGAGCAGAGACAGTTCATGCATCAATGACACAATTCCTTTAGTGTTCCTGCTGGAGCGCACTCTGCGGGGAATTATAGATGTGGCACTAGAGGCAGAGCAACAGGAGGAAGAGGAGGACTTCCCTAGCTCTCAAGGCCCCAGTCTTTACGCAGACAGCATTTCTGCGGATTCTCAGATCAGACAGGAGGAGGAGGAGGAATATTTAAGTTATGGGGGCATTGAAGGTGGGGATTCCTCAAGGGAGGGTTTTGTGTCCCCAGAACCGATAGATCCGAAAAGTTTTCCGAGCCGAAACGAAAAATTTTTGGATTTTTCGAATGGACTTGAAATGTGTCAAATCGAAATTTATTTTTGCTCTATTCATGATTTTGGTTCCATTCCTGATTTCGGTTCCATTTCGGTAATTCTGGAAATCGTATATTTAACTATTATCGGTTATATCGCTGATTCTGTAAATTTTGTATTGTAAATGCGTATCATTTGTTTCTTGTGGCATTCGGGTCAGTTTAGCGTTTTTTAAATCGTTTTGTTCATTTTTTTGTTCCTTGGCTTTCATACCATTTTAATATGATTAAATAAAGTTGTGAAATGTATATTCAATTATTCATAAGAAAAAAAGGATCTTTATTTAATAAAAAAAAACACGATAGAATCGCCAGAATTATCGTAGACACTTTGAAACGAGGAGAACAGACGTTCCGAAAAAACGAAAATTTCCGAAATTTCCGAAAACTCGATACAAAAAATGAGCAAAGTGACCCGAAAACACAAAAAATGGTCGATATTCCGAAAAAAAAATGTACACGAAAAACGAGCCGAATCGAAACAGAAATCGGTCGAAACGAGCCGAAAATTTTAAACATCCAAATAAATCAAACCGAAAAAAAATAAAAAAAAATCGGTGCACAAGCCTACTAAATACAGATGCAACCGCATACTACCCTATGTCACTTAATCAGAATACAGCAAATGCCTTTCAAACTTCATTCCCTGCCCAAAGTCAGAGAGAAGAGACATGTCCGAGTTTGTTAGATACATGGCTCGCCGTGAACTCGCCAAGACAAGCCTTTCGAACTTTGATGACCAGCCTGAAAACTACAGAAGCTGGAAGGGTGCCTTCAGAACTGCAATTAGTGATCTTGGCATTACTCCTGCTGAGGAGCTGGACCTGCTAATCAGATGGCTTGGCCCACAGTCTAAGAGAACGTGTCAAGAGACTCAGAGCAGTCCACATCAATAATCCAACGTCGGGCCTTGACGCTGCTTGGCAAAGACTTGATCAAAGCTACAGCAGCCCTGAAGCCATAGAGAACACTCTGTTGCATCACCTGCACGGTTTCCCAAACATTTCCGGCAAGGACAATCAGAAATACTTGGAACTAGACATGTGCACAGCACAAAATTTCGTTTTGAACTAATGGATTAGTCCTAAAATGCAATTTATTTAGTTGCTAAAGAAATTCGTTTTCAGTTCTTTAGTATTAAAACTAATTTCATTCGTCCGAAAACCAGTGGATACAATTACTATTATAGTGGCTCCTCAGAGGGCTGAGATCGCTGCTTGTTACCGTATCTCTCACTCTCAGCACAATGTGGGCCATATTACATAGTTGGTGCTAACTTAACCAGAGCTGGTGTAAACTTCCCAGAGCCATTATAGCCTATGGAGGTTTTCAGTTTACAACAGCTCTGGTTAAGTTAGCACCAACATTGTAATACTGCCCCGTGTCAGGCAAAGCTGTTACAGTAACTGACTGCTGCTCATCACAGCGCTCAGAGTTTCAGTAAAACTAGTAAATAATATTTTTATATATAACACTTTAGAACAATATTATTTTCTTGTTTTACTGAAACTATGAGAGCTGTTACAGTCAGTTACTGTAACAGCTGAGCCTGATACATTGTACTGAGAGATAATGTAACAAGCAGCCAATCTCAGCGTCACAGCCACTTTAAAGGGCTTAAAGGGATTTAAAGGGCTAAAAAAAAGGCTCCTCTCTGTATAATGTTTAGAACATCCTCTTGCATTAATTAATACCCCTCTCTGTATAATGTATACAACATCCACCTGCATTAATTAATACCCCTCTCTGTATAATATATAGAACATCCTCCTGAATTAATGTCCCTCTCTGTATAGAACATCCTCCTCAATTTATACCTTTCTCTGTATAATGTATAGAACATCCTCCTGCATTAATACCCCTCTCTGTATAATGTATAGAACATCCTCCTGCATTAATTAATGCCCCTCTCTGTATAGAACATCCTACTGCTTTGGCATGTGGAGGATGCAGAACTTCGGATGTTGCGATGTTGCGCTCTTCATTGCTGGTCTCCTTCACTCATCAATGTAATATCACAAAAAGGACTGAAACTAAAATGTAGTGCATTTTATTTTAGTTTCTTTCGTTTTTTGTACTGAGCAGTTTCGTTTCTCTTGAGTCATACTAAAACTAAATTATCCCAAAATTCGGACTAAATCGTTTTAGTACTAAAACGAATGCACATGTCTACTTGGAACTCAGTGACCTTCTCTGGGAACTGCAGCTGGCCAAGACCGACGCTTTGCTACCTGGCCTCAGCTATCTGGACACTGCTCGTGGAGTAAACCCAATAGTTATCAAGCTGCCATACAATATCCAGGAAAAATGGACTGCAATTGGGGCAAAGTATAAAAGAGTGAACCATATCTCCTTTCTCCTACTTTTGTGAGTTCATAAGAGACATTACAGAAACAAAGAATGACCCCAGTTTTTCCTACAACGAGTTTCACGCTTTGGGCTTCCTTCCTCAGATGTCCGACAGCTCGCACTTTAATCACAGAGGCAGCAGGGGTCCAGTATCAGTGAAGAAGACTAATGTCCTTCCCCCTCCTACCTCAATTCCTAACGAGTGCAATAAAGGTGAAAAGATTGAGAATCCTAACTGCCTTTGTCCTATTCATAAGAAGCCACATCCCCTCAAAAAGTGCATCGGCTTCAGAAAGAAACCACACCAAGAGCGCAAGGAGCTCCTAAAGACATATGGTGTATGTTTCAGATGTTGTGCTTCTACTGAGCAGTTTGCCAAAGACTAAAAATTTCCTATCAAGTGCATAGAATGTGATAGTGTGGATCATGTGCAGGCGCTACATCCATCTCAGTACATGCCTGCAACGTCAACAGACTCCCCTCCTGGGTTAATGCACGGCGGGGAGACTACAGATCGGGAAGTTACCATAGTGTCCTCTTCTTGTACAGCAGTATGCGGCGAAGATCTTTGCGACAAGTCTTGTGCTAAAATATGCTTAGTTAACATATATCACAAGGATCACCCAGGAAAGTCTGTTAAAGTATAAACCATCCTGGACGATCAGAGCAATCGGTCGCTCGCAAGAATGGAACTCTTTGATCTTTTCAACATAAAAGGAGATTCTTCCCCTTATACTTTAGGTACATGTAGTGGCATTACAGAGGTCTCTGGAAGAAGAGCCAGCGGATTCGTAGTAGCTTCTTTTGGGGGCAATCTGGAATTACCGTTACCCACACTGGTCGAATGCAACCAGATCCCATCTAACAAGCAAGAGATCCCTACACCAGAAGCTGCCCTACACCATCCTCATGTGAAGGCTGTAGCTAACGAAATACCAGCCCTTGACAAGAATGCAGATATCCTAATTCTCCTGGGCAGAGATATCCTCAGAGCACATAAGGTACGGCAACAAATTAATGGTCCACATGATGCTCCATTCGCTCAACGCCTTGATCTAGGTTGGGTTTATGACGGAATGGCGATGTTGTTCCGCCTGCGGGTGTGCTCAATCTGCGTGACCCCGTCGCTTACCGCTGGCCCGACTACCGAGTGGCGCCCACTCGGCGTCTCGTGCGGCCTGGCGTGACCCTAAGGTAGGGTTAGCGGGCGGTGGGGGGGACCCCTGCCTGGAACCAGTCCGACCACTGAGCCATACAGCACTCAGCGTCCCGAGCAACTGGTCCCTTGTCCTGGCGAGTGTGGGACGCCTGCGGGAATCAGCCCTAGCGGCCGCGGAGGAAGATTCGGATCTTATGGGGAAACGTTTCGGTTCTTAGGTGGGAAACGTTTCCGATCCGGGGGCGGGTGTCTCTTCGGATCTTGAGCGGCGGTGATTCGAGTCGGGAGGGGTTGGCGGGTCGGATCGGAACTGGAGGGCTTCGGATCGGTAGGGGAGGGTGCTTCGGATCGGTAGAGAAGGGTGCTTCGGATCGGTAGGGGAGGGTGCTTCGGATCTGGTGGGGCCAGTGGGAAGTTTGGGCCTTACCGCAACTGTCGATGCGCGGCTCCCGGCGGGGCCGTTCGGTTCGGATCGCTGTACTTCTCCGATCGAATATTCCTGAGCAGCGCCTCTGCCCTGATGCTTGATGCAGGGTCGGCGCGCTCGATTCGGATCGGATGGGCACCGTACTCTGAGGCCGCGGAGGACACTCAGATCCGAAATACGGCGGAGAATCAAGCCACACCAGACAAAGCTGAAT
>RXON01001598.1:0-15622 GCA_009667805.1 Leptobrachium leishanense
GCAAACGGCTTCTCTCCTGTATGAATTCTTCTCATGTGTAGTAAGATCACTCTTTCTTCTAAAACATTTTTCACATTCAGAACAAGCAAACGGCTTCTCTCCTGTATGAATTCTCTCATGTACAGTAAGATCACCCTTTGTTTTAAAACATTTCCCACATTCAGAACATGCAATTATCTTCTCCCCTATGTGATTTCTCCTGTGTATACCAAGACTTGCATTTGTGCTTAAACATTTCTCACTTTCACGGCTTTGAAATGTTTTTCTTCCAATATGAGCTGTGTGACTTTGGGGAAGTTCTGATCTACAAGAGACAGAATTTGTAAAATCAGAATGAAACAAAAAGTCTGAATAAGGATTATTTTTCTTGCCAGTCCCATGGGACAGTTCGGAATTCTCTGGTTCTTTTACATTTTCTTGGAAATTCAGAGTTTCATCTTTGATTATTTCCTCTTGCTTTACTGATAGAGGCTTCATGAGGTTTTCTTCAACATAGGATACAGATTCCTCATAAATTTTTCCTGCAGACATTTTCAGACTCTTGCTGTACTCCTGCAAAAGAATACAGTTTCTAGTAGTGGTATAGACTTTGTGTAATAGCTTGAGGGTAAAGTGGGTTTGGTCATTATGCTGATGGTATCTCACCCCTCAATTCCAGTGGTGTCAGGCAGCCACAGAAAGTGGAAGAGAAAAAAAGGAGGAGGGGCATAAGCAATAAAAGAAGGGCAATAATGGAGATAACAGAGACATCACCTTCCCTGTAGGTGCTGATGCAAATGTCAATGACCCAAATAGGTATCAGAGAAAAACCCTCTCCTTTTAAGTCTATTTTGGTGCGTTTTTTATGGGGTGAGAGATTCAGGATTTCCAACACTACCATGCGCAGCCCTTTGTGCTAGGGTGTGCACCCATGCAACATTAATTGAAAACTTACGTTAAGATGATTTTGCACAAAATGCAGATTTTTCACTAGAATTAACCAGGCTGTAATACAGAGATACCGGCAGATTTTATGCTATTCATCATGAACCAGATAAAGGGAAATATAAAATGTCAGTGTAGGAGATGAAAGAGGACCTCTTCACCCACCATTAGGGTGTGTCTGGGCACACTAACCACACCCCCTGTGCACGCCTCCGGTTTCCAATTTCAAAATTGGTTGAGGCTCACATGTGCTCTATAATACAATCCAGACATTTAGGGCTCGATCACCTCCTTCAAGATAACACTAGTGTCAGCGCTAGCTTAAAGGAGGTCACAGCGTTGCGCCCAGATCACCTTCAAATCGCTAACGGAGTAAAAACCCTATAGCGCTCACTAATTAGCGATTCGTAAAGCGAGTTTACTGTACTTTGTGCTCCTATACCTAACCTGGGGAGCACTAAGTTCAAGCACAGATTAGTTAGTGTTAGGATCACTTGGCAGTAAGAGCTGGCACTAATGAGAGAGTTACCACCAGCTCAGAGCTGTAAGTAACGCATTCCACTACTACAGAATCTCTTACCTGCAGCTCAATATCCCCCAAAAATCAAATCCTCGCCTCTCATCCCTCAGCGAGAATGGCGGGCCGATCCGCCACTTCTCTCCCGCGGGAGCAGAAGGAGACTGTGGGAAGAAAGTCCCGTCTTCCTCCGTGATCACTCCGCCGTCCAGCAGGATCTCTCGAGAGCTAGGATCCTCCTTGTCATGTGACCCGGCAGAACGATCCTCCATGGTGTCCTGATGCTGCTCGCTCACCAATGCCCAGGTTTAAATTGAAACAGGCAGGGAGGTGGCTGCATGAGGTGCAGCTTGAGAGGGGGGGCGCAGTCTGGTGAAGGTCTTTTAAAAACCAACAGTTCCATCTAAGCAGTGCCAGATCGTGGTTATCCATACCTGAGCTCCTTGTACCTGAATTCTCTTGTGATTTAACCTGTTATTGACCTCTGCTTGTTTTCTGACTATTCTGCCTTCCGTTGCCCTAGACTATTTCCTTGTACTACGCTTCTGCACTGATATTGACCCGGCTATTCCATTTGACTATTCTATACTCTGTATTCCTGATTCTTGCTCATCTGACTACCCCCGTGTTGCTGACCTGGTTTTGTATTACGACATTGTCTTTGATTAACCCTTTCTGTCTAGCTAGTATACATATACCTGGCCAATTCTAAGGACCAGACAGTTAGGGATTCTTCTACGGCTACCCTGTTGGTGGCTTTTGGGCTCTGTGGAGTGTTGGGCTTTAAGGACTGCGTGGTGGGATCCGGGAACCGTGACACTGCCCCGCGATTTACTGGGGAAACTGGGTGCACTAAGGGGAAATTATCACGTGCTATTTTTTCCCCTTAGTGTCCCGGTTTTGGCAGACGACCCGCGATAATGCCTTTAAACTCTTGTTTGGCAAAGTTTCATCTCTTTCCTGAAACCTTTAACCCTTTACTTACCAAAAGGGCACAAATAACCCATTCCCTGCCAGAAAGCTCCTTATCAGTGATTGGCATCAGGGGAGTGATTGTTACACAGGGGCTTCTTAATGACAGCTTATAATCAGCAATATATGCATTTACTTACAAGAAGACGCTCACTCCCAGGACCCTCAGCCTGGATCTCCTCTCTGGATTGACCAGGTGGATCTGCCGCCTCACAGGGCTCAGGACACAAAGGACAAAGGGGATGGAGCTACAGGGGTTAAAGGAGAGGCAGAAGTTACATATAATCCCACATCAATACAAACAAAACCAAAACACATTTTAACATTTTAACTGGCAGCCCTGCAGCAAGTGAGTATGAACGCCATGTGGACGGCATAGCAAGCCCCTCTGGCTGCCTCCGGCCCGCACACCAGTGAGCACGCGCCATGCATCATCTGTATAGGAGGGGCCAAAGCAGCGGCCAGAGAGCCAGGGCATAGCAGTACCACGCCGGCATTTATACGCGCCTGCCGGGCACGATCCGTCCAGCGGTAAGAGGTTAACGATTCAAAAGGGAGTATAAAAGTTGCTAACACGAGACAACAACGAGCAAGAAGAAAACAGTCGCAGCACTTCCCGATTCAGCAACCGGACAACTTTTATTTTTCCGTCATCATCATCACTCTAAGCTTAATCAGCCAGGATGGACAGACAATAGGACAGAGGCAGAGGGACAGAGAGAACAGACAGAGGCACAGGGACAGAGAGAACAGACAGAGGCACAGGGACAGAGAACAGAGGCACAGGGACAGAGAGAACAGACAGAGGCACAGGGACAGAGAACAGAGGCACAGGGACAGAGAACAGAGGCACAGGGACAGAGAGAACAGACAGAGGCACAGGGACAGAGAACAGAGGCACAGGGACAGAGAGAACAGAGAGAGGCACAGAGACAGACATGAAGCACAGGGTGAGAGAGGGACAGACTGTAAGAGTCTCCTGTTCCCTGGCTGTGTACCTGCGTTATTAGCGCTGCCTAGAATTGCTCAGACGCCAGATCAATGTTACCCAGGTATTGTAAGCGAAATCAGACGGGTTCACTTGGGACGAGGCCGGACCGGACACGAGCAAGGATTGTCTGAACACGAGTCTCTTCAGGAAAGGCAAACTTTATTGTGATATCACAACAGATGCTCAAACAGGATTCAATCGCAAAGAATGAGCCCCGAGTCCCTCGTGACATCCTATCTTATATCCCAAATACATAACTAGGTACATCCAAATTAGCCCACCTCCCGATGACACTTTATTCCACCCCACGTGGGTTAATACCTCCCATTGTTAGTACAAAGGAATTCCATACATTGACGATAAATTGGCAAACTTCATGTTAGTCTGACAGTTTGTGATTTGCTGCCGCACTCAATCCGGGCCGTACCCACCTCCCTAAAAACTATGTTTATTTTTATACAGATAAAGCATGGTCTGGTGTCTACGCTTTCTTTGTCTTTCTGCGGGCCCCAACGACGTTGACGTATCTTTCTCTGTGCCTGGAACAGCAGAGATCTCTCTCTCAGCGCCTTAATTGTTTTTCTACTAATCTCAGCACATTCCTAAATTTCTACGTGTGCCTCATTATAGTTTCAGCTAAAAACCTGCCTAGTTATATTTAAGTGAACCAATATTCTGAACAAGATGGTCGCCTGGCTTATAATGGCGGCCATCTTCCAGTCTATTTCCACTTCATTCCCCCCTTGGCTCAAGCCTCAGGCTCTTCTCCTGAGACTTGTAGCCATTACACCACACTGCTTCTATTCTCAACTTCCTCATACTTGGGGGGCCTATTTTTGTTGGGAACATACCTTGTGGGATAATCAGTGGTATCTTTTGTGTCTGTGTGGGTGTCAGTGCTTTCTTGCATAGTGGCAACATTCATAATACATTGTCATCTCACACAATCCATTCAGGGCTGCACTAATCTGTTCCAGTGCCATATTGTGTATCATTTGCACCTTTCGTATCTCTCGTACTTCCAGGTTCAGCAACTGAACATCCCAACTAGTCTTATTCAAAATCTCATCCATCAAACTGGCATAACTGTTCATTCTTGCCATCAACTCTCTTCCTCATCCAGTCCATGCTGGAAGCCATGCCCATATTCAATCCGCTTTCTTGAATAGCTCTCTCTTCTGTCTCTCAAACACCAGTGGATACCTAGGGTGAAGTGTTGTGTCTGAATTAGTGTCTTCCCCCCTTACCCTCTGGATTGGGATCAATTTAGCCAAATAACATTCCCGTTACTGTAGGTGGTACCCATGTGTAACACACTCTTTCACAGCACACCTGGTACTCTCCTTTCACTATAAATGGTGACAAATATAGTGTTCCCTTCGATATTTCTATCATCAGTTGTCTCAGTCATTTCATCATATCCAGTGCACTCTGCCTTCCATTGGTCACATTCGCAATCACCTCCTCTTGCTCGCTTGTGAGCTTTCTACATCATATATATAGAAAATTTGACTGCTCTTTCAGTCCTGTTCTGAATATATAAATGTAGGATGTCTAGTTGAACTGGCTTGAGTTACATAACCCATCCTCGTTATTTATCTCCTTATCTGGGCCTAATTGAAAACACCATTCTGGTGGGTACACTGGTCCTGTTATGGGATGCCCGGGACTGAATACTTCTGGTTTCTCCCTTGACCTATCAACTGCCTGTACTGTAACATTTTCTGATACAAACATACTCAAATTCATTGGAACAGATGCGAATAGTATATAAATTGTCTCTGGGTGCAGTCTACTACACACCCAACACATAGTTTGCCCAGACTTTTTAGCATAGTCATATTTAAATTGCACAAGTAAATATCCTTTCAGCTGGGTTCCAGATAGCGCCTCTTGCTTTTGTCTCCACATGGTACGGTTCTCCATCACCGGGTGCGTACCATTCCAGGTTTTGGTGGTGCTTGAGCACTTGGGGCATGCTCCACATAACAGTCCATAAATCAAATTTGCGAGATACAAAATCAGTACCACAATTGCCCCAAATATCAAAATCCCTTGAGCAATTCTTTTCACAGTCACATAAACCCAATCCCTCCCCACCGGAATTTCAAAAACAAAAAAAAACATTTCCGGCAATTTCTGCATTGATTTACCTAACAGTACAACCTGATCATTTAGTTTAGTTTTCCCCAATGCCCGAAGGTCCCCCCTTAGTCCATTGATCAGAGGGGTAGGCCGCCCGAACATAAGTTCGTACGGACTTAGCTTCAATTGGGGGGTGGGCCTGCACCTAATGTGCAACAGGACTATCGGCAGCACATCCAACCATCCTAATAGCATCTCTTGGCACAGTTTGGACATCAAAGTCTTTAGGGTGCGGTTCATTCTCTCGAATTTTCTGCTCGTTCAACTTCGATTTCTTTTTGTATCTTCTATCTTCTCCATACTCCCCCATTAATTTTACGCCGAAGAATTTCAGCATCATTTCGCATACTTTGCGGAGTCTTTGCTGAACTTCTGAGGTGTTAATCATAAAACATGTCTCTGGAGGGTTCAGAGGAGCGGAGTAAAAATTTCGGCCTTGGGACCGGGTTGGGAAAAACCATTGGATATAATCATAATTGAGTTCTAATAGTTCGTAGTCATTGCGCCATTTGTGCAAAACAAGTTCAATAAATTTGCCTCCAGATTCAAATTTTCTTTAATTCATATAGAATTTGTAGCAGGTTGGTCCTCTTGCTTGCAGAGCAGGACTTTGGCTTGATCAGTTGTTAGCAATGGTGTTGCAGCCGCTTTTGCGGCCTGGTCAGCGCGCCTGTTGCCTTTCGGGATTTCATCATGACCTTTCTGGTGGCCACGACAGTGCATAATACTGACAGCACTTGGTTTCCATACAGCTTCTAGAAGGGCTGTGATTTCAGCTGCATACTTGATTTGTTGTCCTGAGGAAATAAATAGGCCTCTTTCTTTGTAGAGAGCACCATGTGCATGGACCGTCATGAAAGCGTACTTGGAGTCAGTGTAGATATTCACTCTTTTGCCTTCGGAGATTTGCAGATCCCTGGTTAAAGCTGTTATCTCAGCAAGTTGTGCAGATGTATGGCCTGGTAGAGAATTTGCTTCAATAATCTCTTCTGCTGAAACCACTGCATAGCCGGAGACTTTCTTCCCATCATCCATGTAGCTGCTACCATCAGTGAATAGCTGTAGATCGTATTTGTCTAGGGGTACGTCTTTCAAATCTGGCCTGCTACTGAACACTTCTTCCATGACTTGGAGGCATTCGTGATCTGGATCCTCTTCGCAGTCAGGCAGTAAAGTAGCAGGGTTCAAGGTAGCGATGAGGTCTAAATGAACCTGTGGATTCTCACACATCATAGCTTGGTACTTCATCATCTGGCTGTTGCTAAACCAGTAGCTTCCTTTCACATCCAGCAGGGCCTTGACAGCATGGGGCACCTTGACATGAAGAACTTGTCCAACGGTCAGCTTGTCTGCTTCCGCTATCAACATTGCTGTGGTTGCCACAGCTTTCAGGCATGGGGGTAGGCCGCAGGCCACAGGATCAAATTGTTTGGAGAGGTAGGCCACAGGCCTTAGCCACGAGCCGAAACTTTGAATCAGCACTCCTGTAGCTGTTTGATTGTGTTCATGCACGTACAGCTGGAAGGGCTTGCTGTGATCTGGCAATCCCAATGCAGGGGCTTCCATTAACAGAGTCTTTAATTTCAGAAAGGCTGCTGTTTTTTCTTCTTCCCAAAGGAAGGGGCCATGCTCTCCCCCCTTGGTGGCTTAATGGAGGGGTTTAGCAATATCTGCGAAGTTGGGGATCCACAGGCGGCAGAAGCCCGCAGCACTCAAGAATTCACAAACTTGTCTCCTTGTCTTTGGTTGGGGTATTTGGCATACTGCTTCCTTTCTCTCAGCCCCCTGTGCACACTTGGTACCTGTTTATTGAAAACCTAGATATTTCACAGTCTGTATACATATGTGTGCTTTCTTTTTGGACACTCTGTAACCTGCATGGCACAGCAGATGTAGCAGGGCTTTTGTGGCAGAGAGACAGTCTTTTTCTATGGGAGAAGCCAGTAATTAATAATAGAACAACTTTGTGTGGCTGAGCGTTGAAGGACAAGAGGTCCTGGCTGAGCGCGCATCCATTGTAGAGTCCTCCCACTGAAAATTAAAAAAAGGCTGGCTTGCTGGAACCAGACGGCTGCAAAAAAAAAACGTCTTTTAAATCAAGCACCGTGTAATATTTTGCATCTCCGGGAATTAATCTTGGACTGGGCGGTACTCTTGTGTGCCTTCTTTCTGTACTGGCAACAATGGTGTGTTCCACGGTGACGCGCAGAATTTCAATATACTGTGGTCTTTAAATCTCCAAGGAGTAGTGTGTGCGGGTCCAGGTCGGCTGGCGGGGTTGGTGCTATGCGCTATTCTTCTTCTCTTGGCATAATTACTACAATTTTTACAGGTTAAATGTGCTGGCTGGCTGGACTGTACTGCCGTGGAGAGCTGCCACTCTCAGACAGGTCTAATCGAGCATATCCCCCGGGGAAAAATATAATTTGGGCTTGCAATTTGCAAAGGATATCCCGCCCCAGGAACTGGATGGGACATTCGGGCATATACATATACACATTGTATAAACAATATTCACAGAGGTCTCTCTCCCGTAGCCAAATCGGACTCTTAATACCACATCGAAAAAAAATAATAAAAAAAAATAAACCATTCCATTGTTATAAGACCATTCCAAACATCTCATCAGTAATCATCTAAAATAATCCCATAACAATAAAATAACTATCCCATCAAAAACAAACAAAAACATACTTTCAATTGAATTATTAATCATAATTTTGCTATATTTTAACTATATAGAACATAAAACGGTATAAAACTACTTTAATTATTTTTTCAAACTGCTCTTTTAATATAAATTTTCTAACCGTTTCATATATTTCCATTTAATTTGTTAATAAATTGTATTATATTTTGGTAGACAATATTGTATATTATTATATACTTAATATTGTTATAATCTGTAACAATATAAAAACCAGGACTTTTTTTAAAAAATTTAATTCTAGCTCTGTGAACAAAACTAGAGCTTTTAGAATAATATCAATACAAAATATAAACATATATCTTGCACTCAACAGACTTCATACATTTTATTGTAGTACACATTAAAAATTAGCTAAACATAGTAATTTTTCTTCTTCATTTCTTTTTAATTTGAATTCGCTGCACAGACACACAAAGGGTTACTTTCTCTGTCTATCAGAGAGCAAAAAAACCGACTCCCCCGCCTTCCCCCTCTCTGCGCAAACAGTGTGTCAGAAAAGAGGGGGGGGGGAAACAAGTACGGAGCCCAATCTCACTACCTCTCAGCCATTCCACACTCTAAATTAATTACTTATCACACTTTACTCTTAATTGAACAGTTTGATAGATCAATTATAAACACAATCAGACAAAAACATTCTACCATATATCATTCGATACAGCACACTATTTATTAATCACATTCTCTGACTTCATACTCACACAGAACAGTTCAGATATCACATCCGAATAATCAGTCCGAATTACATACACAAGTTATACAGCACTGTAATTTTTTTTATTTTTTTTAAAACCTTCTAGATTACCATCTGATCTATTGATCATCTCATTTTCTTCTGGCCCAGGGGGAAATGGGGGCTCTGAGACTCCTGAAAATCATTATATAATCCACACACAAAACTTGTAAATTATCTTTATTTTAATGGTATATTAAAACACTAAATATATAGACTTATTTTCACACTCATCATTATCATCACTGTCCTCTTGGTCTACCAATTTTTATATGCTCCCATTGGGCATTTCGATCTTTCCTGGTAGGACCTCTCTGTCTCTTCCACCCACTGCCCCCTCATTTTCCTCCGCAATTCCGCCCACTAGAGCGGAGAAAGCCGGCGGAGCAGTAGCAGCCGCCCGCCTTCGCAACCGTGACACACAAAACTTCTCTAGCTGCCCCATAATATGATGGATAGGGTGGGGCAGGGAATCAATCTCCTCCGGTTGTTCTACCAACACCGGTCTTTTCTTTTTATTATTTTCTCTATTTGGGGGTACCTGCTTCTTGTTACGTCCCGCCATCATTATAAAATGACTTTTATCCCTTACACAATACTTCCATATATCTATATATGGGTACTGCTCAGGATGTCCGCATTTCCTGGTTACTTGGGAATGCACTCTCTGTATTAGCTCCGGGTCCATTGACCGCTGCTCTGGCCAATCTGGAACTAGCAGTGGCCACACAATTGTACACATTCCTGTTAATTTTTCTTTAGTTAACTCTACACCATAATCATGTGCTGTATATAGCGCTTCAAAATTCCGCACCATATACTCTAAGGGTGTCTCACCCTTCTTTACCTTGTTGGGCTTGGATAACCCATTACCCATTGTTACTCTTAAAAAAACAGTAACCTTTTTACAATACAGATATTACTTGTTAGCAAAAAAAAAACCTTGAAATTTACTGTCTGGTACTCAGTCAACAGTTCATATATCGGATTCGCTTCCTCCGTCAGTAGCCGGACTGCAGTCGCCTGAGCCGGAAACGTACTTTGGGAGTCCACTTTCAAGTTTGCTTTCTCGCAATGCGAGTAGGTGCTCGTTCACTCACAGCATTCTCAGCAATCAATCACAACCCATACTGTACCAGATTCTTTCAGCACAAAACAATACATAAACAATTCAACTCTCTCTACTAGCCGAGGGTACTCGGTCCCTACTTTTGGCTCCTTATACCCCGTTAATTGAACTCTAACTCTTGACTGTTTGTGACTATGTGCACCTCGTTCTATAACTGTCACGTTCCCACGTTCCAACCCTGTCTCCCTGCCCTCTGTATTCCTTATGTCTGTGTTTCCCTGTGCTGCTTTCCCTGACATGCAGCTCAGGGGTTAAGTTCATTGCTCGTTGAGCTTCTGCTGGTGATATGGGTTGATCACTCCCCTATATAAAGCCATGGGCCCATATCACCATGCTCTTGCATCCTGGTTCACTTCAGCTACAGATTTGTTCCTGAGAGCTCCCTGTTAATTTATCCTAGTTCTTTCTCAGTGTTTCCCCCTTATCTGAGTTTTAGGTTTCTGATTGACTTCCTGGTATTGACCCTCTGGCCTGGCTGACGGATTTTCTCTGGTGCTATATCCCCGCTTTGGCTCAAGGTATACGTTTTGGTTTTGACCCCTGGCTTATTCATTGACCACTCTTCTGGACATCCCTAGCGGTTCTGTGCTTATCGTATTATATGTTGTGTATCCCTGTAGACCACGGCTTTTGTTTATTGAAGTCCTTCCCTGCAAGTTATTGAGTATATCTCCTTTAGGTGTCTGTGTTTTTCCCAGGACTCTGCACGGCTACAAGGTACCTTTTTCCATTAGTGCAGATTCGCCACTCTAAGGACCGATCTATCAGTATAGGGCTCCTTCGGTATTAGCCATGCAGAGGTCCCCAGTGTCTTCTGTGGTTTATTTCCTTATCCTGATTGTTGTGTCACGCATCTCTGCATATAGCGGCTTTTCCTCATACCTGGGCCCTACTTGGCGCATGCCAGGTACCGCCATTGTGGCTGATCGTGACAATAACTACACTTTCGTCTGCAATTCCAATTTGCCTATGAGTAATCTACCCACTCGGCACCACTATCTCTGCAGCTACCGCTGGCCCCAATGAGCCCTCTTTACTACACGACATACACACTAGCACTGACTCAGGGCTCTAAGCCCGATCACAGAAATCTCTCCGCCTCTCCTATTGCCCACGTGGTGAAGCTTTATTTACAAACACTGACTATGACTGTGCAACTCCACGCGGCTCCCTTCTCCCTCACATACAGACTCTACCCCTTGGTCAACATCCGATCCCCCCGGGTCCAGACACGCGCTTGCCACTCTGGCCCCTTTGCTTGACCGTGCTATATGCGGCGGGTTCGGTATGCTAACGAGACCGTAGCCGCGGGTCTCCTTATCCAACTTTGGTCAGACGTTTCCCTTTATACCGGTATTTCCATTTCCATTAGACATACAAACATAGAAGACACTTTACCTATCGCCGCGCTGTTCGCTGTTTCCTCGGACTCAGGGGTGTCCTAGTGTTCCCGGGCTGGGGGTCCGTTTGAGACGAGATGAGGTCCACTGAACAGGAAATCCTGCTTGGCGCCTGCAGATGTCAGCTCACCTTCAACGGACGCCCAACCAGCGGGATCACTCGCACCTGCAGTCAACCGCTACAGTTTTCAGAAGTCGTTGCCATGCCGGTAAGGGCCCGTATCCCGGCAACGGAGCCCCCAGAAATGTAACCGGAATCAGACGGGTTCACTCAGGACGAGGCCGGACCGGACACGACCAAGGATTGTCTGAACACGTGTCTCTTCAGGAAAGGCAAACTTTATTGTGATATCACAACAGATGCTCAAACAGGATTCAATCGCAAAGAATGAGCCCCGAGTCCCTCGTGACATTAGATTTTATATCCCAAATACATAACTAGGTACATCCCAATTAGCCCACCTCCCAGTGACACTATCCCACCCCACGTGGGTTAATACCTCCCTTAGTCTAATACAAAAGAATATTTCATTAATTGGCCGTAAATTTTGCAAACTTTATGTTAGTAGCAATAATTCATGATTAGTCACTCCTACTGTTCCGGGCTGTGCCTGTTTCCCTAGCGCCTTCAACTATTTGTTACAAATGGCACCTGGCCTGATCTCTATACTCCTTTGTATTTCTGCGGGCTCCAACGACCTTGATCTATCTTTCTCTGTGCCTGGAACAGCAGAGATCTCTCTCTCAGCGCTTTAATTGTTTTTCTACTAATCTCAGCACATTCCTAAGTTTCTACGTATGCTTCATTCTAGTTTTAGCTAAAAACCTGCCTAGTTATATACAAGTGAACCAATATTCTGAACAAGATGGTCGCCTGGCTTATAATGGCGGTCATCTTCCAGTCTATTTCCACTACAGCGACCTGTGGAGATGCTGCGAGTAGCTGAGTATTAAAGATGGCCGCCGCCATGAAGCAAGTAACAATTCCGTAGAGCAATGTTAATTTTGTGCTTTGGTGAACAAAAACCTCAAAATATTTATTTATTATTTCCCCCTGCACATTGACATATATTACAGTTCAATTTATATATTGTTTCAGAAGTAAACATAACGTTTATTCATTAAAAACTATCATTTGTGGTGTGTACAAAACGGAATTGTGCGGACTGCTTTTCTTTACCATATTTTGTCGGAGTGATACGAAAAACAATCTGAATTTTTCATTAAGAAATTGTCGGCCATTTTGGATTCAAAATTTGCATCCAAAGCGTTCAATGACACTGCTGCAGCAAACTGAATTGCTGCGCTGCAGCAATTCAACAGCTGTGGAGGTATTGAACGGGCCTCTGAGGAGCTCAGCCATAAAGTATTCTCCAGGTCTGTCTCGGTACACATGTATCTGGGGTTTGTGTCTGGGTATACATGTATCTGGGGTCTGTGTCTGAGTATACATGTATCTGGGGTCTGGGTATACATGTATTATTTTATATATGCAGGGGGTGCCAGCATTTTAGTCTGCCGGAGTGCTCAGACACTGAAGAATGCCGGTAGACATACAGGGTTATTCAAAGAGAGGTGAAAAACTTGAGAATGACTGGAGAACCAACTACATAATATTATGGACTTTGTACTACCTCCCATCAATACCACCATCCCCTTACCTCTCATTACCCGGCTTCTGACCCATATGGACTTGCTATTCCTGAGAGGACACTGGGAAGCGCTAAACTAGGACCAAACCCTATTTTAAACCCTATTTCCAAACCCTATTTCCAAACTGTTAAATGTTTAATAACTGTAATTATTTTTTTGTTTCCTCCAAAACAAAAATTAAAGTATAATTGTGGGGGAGGGGGGTTAGGGGCGCTCCAGATTTCTGTGCCTACAAGCTCCTGAGATGTAAATCCGTCTCTGATCAGGAACTTCGCATACTTACCTGATCCCATGTTGTTTTCGTTCTATTCCTATTGTGTCTGCTGAGTAAAAAATAAACCAGTTTCTCGCTGTGCCGCATCGAAAGTAGGGGCAGAATCTGTTGCCTTAAAATGTGTTAAAAATGGAACAGAATGTTACAGGATCCACAGCAATAGACCTCTAATGGTAAAGGCAGGGAGCAGGGCCGTAGGAAGGGCGAGGCGAGTGAGGCGCCTGCCTCAGGCACAGCTGTGAAGGGGCACAGCCATGGCTCGAGTCCTGCGGGAACGCTGCAGGAACACAGGTTGTGGGAACCTGCGTTCCCGCAGCTTTCCAGCAGGTCTCGAGCCATGGCTGCGCCGCTTCACAGCTGTGAAGTGCCCAGCCCGAAATGATTGCCGCGGCCGCTTGCTTCCTGCTTGAACGGCCGCTGACAGGAAGTGTGAGCGGCTGCACTTCCTGTCAGCAGCCGTTCAAGCAGGAAGCAAGCGTCCGCCGGCAAGGAGAGGTGAGCTGGGGCAATATCCATGAGACCTGGGGGGGCGATATCCATGAGACCTGGGGGGCGATATCCATGAGACATGGGGGCAATATCCATGAGAGATGGGGGCAATATCGATGAGACCTGGGGGCACTCCATGAGAGCTGGCTGGGGCATATCCATGAGAGCTGGCTGGGGCATTATCCATGAGAGCTGGCTGGAGCATTATCCATGAGAGCTGGGGCATATCCATGAGACCTGGGGGCATTATTCATGAGAGCTGGGGGCATTATCCCTGAGACCTGGGGGTATTGTCCATGAGAGCTGGGGCAATATCCATGAGAGCTGGGGCAATATCCATGAGAGCTGGGGCATATCCATGAGACCTGGGGGCATTATCCATGAGACCTGGGGGCATTGTCCATGAGAGCTGGGGCATTATCCATGAGAGCTGGGGCAATATCCTTGACAGCTGGAGCATTAATATCCATGAGAGCTGGGGCATTATCCATGAAGAGCTGGGGCATTATCCATGAGAGCTGGGGCATTATCCATGAGAGCTGGGGCATATATCCATGAGAGCTGGGGCATTATCCATGAGAGCGGGGCATTATCGATGAGAGCTGGGGCATTATCCATGAGAGCTGGGGCATTATCCATGAGACCTGGGGCATTATCCATGAGACCTGGGGCATAGCCATGAGACCTGGCGCATTATCCATGAGAGCAAATATCCATGAGACCTGGGGCATATCCATGAGAGCTGGGGCATTATCCATGAGAGCTGGGGCATTATCCATGAGAGCTGGGGCATATCCATGAGAGCTGGGGCATTATCCATGAGAGCTGGGGCATATCCATGAGAGCTGGGGCATTATCCATGAGAGCTGGGGCATTATCCATGAGAGCTGGGACAATATCCATGAGCTGGGGCATTATCCATTAGAGCTGGGGCAATATGCATGAGCTGGGGCATATTCATGTGAACTGGGGCAATATATACCCATATGAGCTGGATTCAATAATATCCATGTGAACTGGGGAAAATAGTCTGGGGGCTCAGTGCTGTGTATATTATTCTGGGGGGGGTGTATATTATGCTATATGTTCTTTTGCTATACATGCATGTATTCTGTGTGTACTGTATTTGTACATGTACTAAGTGTGCACTATATATGTAGGGTACAAAGGGTGGTCCGATCCACTGCTTCTGGTCGCAGGGAGCATCCAGGGGCTTAGCACTGTGCCAGTGGTCGGGGACTCTGATTTTTAAAATTATGTGGGGGGGGCACAATTTTCTGTTTTTGCCTCGGGTGCAAAAGGAGCTAGCTAAGGCTCTGGCAGGGAGTCTCTCCGTTTTCAAGTCCCCCTCCCTTTATCATGTCCATCTCCCCACCTCCCTTTTCAGGCCATTTCACCCCACTCAGTTCACATGTTCTCTTCATTCCCCCCTCCTCTATTTTAATTTCAGCCCCCCTCCTCCATTTTAATTTCATTTCCCTCTCCTCCATTTAAATTTCATCCTCCCCTCCTCCATTTTAATTTCATTCCCCCTCCTCCATTTTAATTTCGTTCCCCCTCCTCCGTTTTAATTTCATTCTCCCCTCCTCCATTTTAATTTTAATCCCCCATCTCCGTTTTAATTTCATCCGCCCTCCTCCATTTTAATTTCATCCTCCCCTCCTCCATTTTAATTTCAGTCCCCC